>OX578134.1:43421938-43644438 GCA_951213105.1 Amaurobius ferox | reverse complement strand
ATATATATATATATATATATATATATATATATTTGAAATGTAATAATAAGAATTATGTAAAAATAAAAAAAATAAAAATACAATTCAAGTAATATTAACATTACCATAGAAGCAAATTCACGGCCATAATTATATATATATATATATATATATATATATATATATATATATATATATATATATATATATATATATATATATACATATATAAATGTTTTCTAGCATTACAAAAATTCATTACAATGAAGCTATTGCAATTACAGTTGTATGGTTTGAGGCAAAAGAAAGACAAAATCATAATTTTTTTTACAGTATCAATAAACTTACACATGTGTGCCGTTTGTCACCCGCAGAATATCTAAACGATATTCAAGTTCGCGCCATGTGTTTTGCAATATGTCTTGGGTGACACCAGCAACATCGTCAGTTTTCCTTCTTCCCAATGTATCTACATCAGGTACACGTGTTGCATACACTATGTCCTTGACATAACCCCACAGGGAAAAGTCTAGGGGGTTATGTCCGGTGATCGTGGTGGCCAAGGTGTCGGACTCTGACTCCCAAACCACAGACCAGAAAAGGTCTTGTTCAGGAACTCTCGTACGATTAATCCCCAATGTGGATGTGCACCATCTTGCTGGTAAATCACCATGGATTGCAAGTCATTCAGTTGAGGTACTTCAAAATGTTCCAACATATCCAGACAAATGTTAGCTGTTATTGTACACTCTGCAAAGAAAAGGTATCGATGACTCTGTTATGCATTAAACAGACCCAGACATTCAATTTAGGGCCCTCTCTTTCATTTTCCACGACTAAATGTGGATTTTCTGAACTCCATATTCGTACATTATGTCTATTTACTTTTCCAGAGATGTGGGAAGTAGTCTCGCCTGTAAAACACAGACGCTTCAGGTACTCATTATCATCATCGATCCGTTGCAGAATCTCTGTTGCAAAAGTAACACGACGAGGACAGTCATGTACTTAATATGCATACAAGTATGTACATCATGTACTTTATATACATACTTTATATGCACTGTTCTTTATATGAATACAAGTGAAGTACTTTGTGTAAAATTTTATGCACCGTGGACCGAGGAATTTATAAAAAATAAAATAAAGGAATAAAGTAGTATATATTTCAGTATTCTCTCTATCGACACAATAACCTCTGCATTAAACATTGGGGCGGAAACTAATTATTTTGATTTCCGCGACAATATTTGCTTACAGCCATCTGGTGCCCCTATGGATAGCCCCTTGTCTGGTATTTTCGCTAAAGCTATGATGCAGGAACTCGATGACGAGATTAAGCCATATTTAGTCCTAAAATCTGTCGTCCCTCATATGGCTCAACAGTTTAGTTGTTGCTGCTAATACGAGTTTCAAAAAGACTTCTTAAAATCGGGAAAATGGATGTACTTTATTTTAAATGTAAGGAGCCTGAGAGCGAAAAATTTGTTCTGACTTTAATTCCCAGGAAATCACGAGATATAAATCAAATAAAGTTTTGAATAAAATAAAAGATACATAAAATTTATTATGAAAACTATATATCAAAGCCATTATAATTATTGGGAACCGTTGGGTTAAAACTGCCTTTTTTTATCATCCTTTGAAATTTCTGTATAGCGCAGAGTACAGTACATAATATTTTTCGCTTTTGACATACCTTATACGTACGAAAAGAAAAAAAAATGCAAGTAATTACAGTTCTATCATATTTTTAAATCTTGTTTTGAAAGTCGTCAAATAAATTTTGTCGTCGATCTCTCTGCTTATATAAAGACGGCACTGGAAGAAAAAAAAATATGAAATAATTTTCAGATTTTAAGCAACCTAGTAGGATATTAATGACATATGTGCCATGCAATTCTTAAATATAGGTTTATTTTAAGTATGCACTTTATGCCAGGTAAGCTAGAACGTTTTATATACACCTTTAAAACGCGGGCAATGCTTACACACTTTTAAAACGCGGACAATGCATATACACATTCCAAACGCGGACGATTCATATACACATTCCAAACGCGGACGATTCATACACACCTTTAAAACGGCGACGATGCATATACACATTCAAAACGCGGACGATGAATATACACCTACAAAATGCGGACGACGCATATACACTTTTAATACTCGGGGTATGCATATGCACTTTTAACACGCTGGCCATACATTTACGCCTTTAAAACGTGGATTTTTTTTTTCCAATAAAGATAAAAATGAAACATATCTTGAGTGGAGCACATATTATCGTCTTATATATATAATAAAATTCGTATTTAAATAAAAACTTCCTATTAAATACCTACTTTCGTAATATTTTTATACGTCTTTGTGTTTTTATTCGATTTTCTAATATAAATATTCAAAACTGGAGGGCTTTCTGCTTGGTTCGTTTGCTCCGAAAATTATTAAGTCTCTGAGTGATGATCGTCGATTGAAAAATGCTCACCAAACTTTATTCGATTTATTTAATTTATTCGAACGATATAGCACTAAATTAAAAAATACATACATTAATAAAAGTTATAATATCTCGAGAGGAGATTGGAATAATTTCTAAATAATGATATCGATTCATTTCGGATTTAAGTTGTCTGTTCATAAAGCATTCACTCAATTGATAATAGTGAATTTATATTTTTCTCCAAATTGTTCCATTTTTTATCAAAACCATAAAATATCTCAAAAACGGTGAATATCGGCCTCTTGTAAATGATCGCATTCGTGTTAAAAAGCTGACATAATAAATATATATATAATTCCCTAACGTTTTCATATGTTTAAGTTTACTTATTTTTCCGATTTTTGAAAAGCATGATTGAAAATATAATTTTCCTTTCTTTGGTCCATTTACCCCAAAAGGTAAGAGGCTTCTAACTTTTACCGATTGAAATAATCATACCAAATTTTTTCTGTAATATCAACTTGTTCGATACTATTGTACCCACAGAGAGATAGACAGATGGATAAAACTAGTTAATTCGTATTCAGGGATGCTACAAAACGTGTACAACCTGCAAAATAAATACAAGAGTCTGATTTTTGACTCATCATAATTGTTTTTACATATAGTCGTATACTATGTGCTGAAAGGAAAAAAAATAGTCATGTGGGATTAATTGATTTTAATGAAGGAAAGGGTAGATATGGACATACTAATAAGGGAGAAATTACTTAACAAGAGAATATGCACCACGTAAGAGGCTTCTAATTTTTACCGATTGAAATAATCATACCAAATTTTTTCTGTAATATCAACTTGTTCGATACTATTGTACCCACAGAGAGATAGACAGATGGATAAAACTAGTTAATTCGTATTCAGGGATGCTACAAAACGTGTACAACCTGCAAAATAAATACAAGAGTCTGATTTTTGACTCATCATAATTGTTTTTACATATAGTCGTATACTATGTGCTGAAAGGAAAAAAAAATAGTCATGTGGGATTAATTGATTTTAATGAAGGAGAGGGTAGATATGGACATACTAATAAGGGAGAAATTACTTAACAAGAGAATATGCACCACGTTCATGCTCCATACTAATAAAATCACGGAAACCTAATGAGCACAGTCTTTTAGTGCCACCTGAGTTGATCCCCTCCCCACAATTTTGCATATCCGTTTATTTTGAAAAGAATCTATATTTTGACAATGGAAGCTAAAATATATAACACTAAACACAAAATACAAATGCTTTAAAACGCGGAAAAAGTTAAAAATTGCTAAATTCCCCTGCATAGATATTTAAAGACACCATATGTATAAATTTGCTATGCAATTCTGTCCACAATAGTACAGAATATAGAAATACGTATATAGAGCAAATAGCTGAGATTTTGAGAAGATAGTCGGTATGAGTAGAACTGTCTACTGCACGATATTTTATATGAGTATTACACCAACTGATCAACAAAGTACTTTCTGGCAAGCGAATATGAAAAAACCGCATACATTTGACACAAGCGCATTCCCCTGATAGTTTAGGGTGCTAGTCTCGATATCAAGAGGCTGGGGGTTCTAAATCTTTATAGTAGGTCCAAGACTTCATACAGACCCCTGCAATGTGTCAACCCATCACTTCTCAGATATACTTTTCGGCCCTATAGATTTGTTAATCTTTATTGAATGATTTATTTTGATATCATTCATTAATGCTTTTGAATATTCCTAAGTGTTACTTATTTCCGACAAAATAAGTATAACTTATACCCTTATCTATTAGGTTCGAAGATATGAGCGTCCAAATAATTTACAGTTTTCGTAACGCTCCGATTTTTGTCGATAAACCGACCATAGATGTTAGACGGTTAAAACTTTATTCATTTAACCAGTAATGTCCGTGCACTGCGTACTTTACCCTGACCCAAGCATATCACGGCTATGCATACGAAGCAGGAATTGGCGGATAAAAACTTGTATGTATATAATATGTGTACTCATGACATTACTTGAGCAGAAGGGTATGATAATAATAATAATAAAAAAAAGGGGAAGGGGATTTGAATAATACGAAGAAGTGCTGCCCTCTGTTGTTAAACAGAGAAACAAAAGGTGAGATGAGACGTATCTTTAGAGATACGAGAAAAGATAAAAAATTTAAAAACAGTTAACAGGCTAAAAAAGAGAAAAACCGAGATGCGGAAGGAAGATGATTTAAAAAGCTTAAGGGGGGGGGGGGGGTCGAAAAGAACAGCCCTGGGACGCTTTCGTTGCGATCTGAGATCATAGTCAGGAAGGTTGAAAAGAGCTTCATCATGAATGCTCGGGATATTTTGAAAAAATTTCTTGGAATGTTTTTTGATGGTAAATTTGATAGTCTTTATTTTAAAGTCTTTTCTTATAGCATCATTACGTAGGAATCTGGAGGCTTTACGGATAATACGCAAGATTTTGTTTTGCTCAATCTGAATTTTTTCGATGCTGGATCTGCATGCAAATCCCCAAACAGGACAAGCGTAGAGAAGAATAGGCTGAACGATGTTTTTATAAAGAAGGATTTCGTTGCTGAGATCAAGATTATTGGAGTATAAAAGATGTTGAAGGGATCCAGAGATTTTCCTGGTTTTCTTAATAACATAATTTAGATGCTCACGCCAAGTAAGTCGGCTGTCCAGATGGACACCGAGATACTTGGCAGTGCGACTGAAGCAAACGGGTTGGCTATTGATCATGAGCGGAGGGGGGGGGGACGTTTCCCTGAAAAGAAGATGGCCTGTGATTTGTGCACATTGATTTTGATTTTCCAGTTAGTATAATAATTTTCTAAAGTGTGGATGTGATTTTGAAGGTGACGATGAAGGAAGTTAAGATTTTTGTTAGCCGAAATAACACAAGTGTCGTCGGCATAAAGGCAGATAGTAGTATGAGGGGAGCGGGGGATGTCATTAACATAACAGTTGAAGAGAAGGGGGCCAGAATTCAGCTCTTATTGATCCCCGTCCCTCGTAGTGTGTCTTATTGGTGGGAGTCCCTAGTCCGAAGACTTTAACCTCCGGTATGAAGTCCATATTTGATATTCATGACATTATTTAAAACGAAAACATCTTTTATAAAAAGTATATTAATAAAATATTATTGGTACATATTAACTGTATGCATAAATATTTTATTTTATATGTTTAGCAATCTCGTTCTCTGTGGGGCTATAACTGTAATCTACTTAAGACTTAACCCTTTATGTCCCAAATTATGATATTTTTAGAAAACTTGTGCAATATATTTTTTTTTATGCTCAATTTAACTGTAGAAAGACACACAAAAATTGAGATTCATTTACAATAATTATTTTTATTGTAATAACACAGAATATTACACGGGACTTTAAAGTCCCGTCGGGATTTATGTTCATTACATTGCCATTACATCCATAGAAGAAAAAATATTAAATATAAATGAAAAGTAATATATTTTTATACAATTAATTATAGAATTGATAAAAGCAGTTCTTTTTTTCATTAACACAAAGAAATACTTTGCATAATGTGCACTGAGAATGTGGTCGTGACTCAATTTTTTTCGAAGCACAAAACTCACACCGTCCTCTATTTTTTACAAATACTGGCCAATGTGCACCTTTCTTTTGTTGTCTTATGTCATCAGAAACAGAAAAATTTGCTGTCTTGCGTTTTTTGGGGGGTGGTAATTCACTTATCTCTCCAGCATCTGATCTAGGTCTTCCCCTTTTCTTCGAAGACACTTTTGACATTGTTATTAGACCTTGTGTTACCCTTCGTTTGTATTCTAGAAGAGGTATTTTATCCTGTATGTCACAGTAGCAAATATACGAGTTTACCATTGCAATTTCTATAATACCGAAAAAAAGACGATGCCACCACTTTTTGGCCTTTCTATCTCTATCATATAGTGATTTTAGCATGTCACTTTTATCCACGCCTCCCATATGACTGTTATAATCTGTTACTATTGTAGGAGCTGGTATATCCATAATTGAACCATCTTTTTGTTTTCTTTGAATTTTACAAATTTCAGTTCCATGGTAATTGGACAAGAAAAAACACAGCGGTTGTCTTTCCATTTGAAGTATGAAATTCCTTGGTCTGTTATGCGACAGTCAAAATCACCCCTTTTCAAAGCTTTGTCTACTGCAAGAGACGGTAAACCCTTACGATTACTTTGTACAGTTCCACATGCATATATACCAACAGATTTTAGATATTCATACAATTCCACAGAGGGAAAAAAAGCTATCCATCATTATGATGTGATTTTTATTTACAAGAGATTTGGTTAATTTCTGAACTATACTCCCTCCTAGACCAAATCTTTTGAATTCTGAATCATCTTTTCCCTGATATACTTCAAAATCATACATGTAACCTGACATATCTGAACGACACCATAGTTTGTATCCTCTTTTTATTGGTTTTTTAGGATTGTACTGTTTGAGCGTCGAGCGTCCTTTGAATAATATCATGCTTTCGTCTATACTTTGTGTTTGATGAGGCATTCTCAGTGATTGAAAATTTTTATTTAGTTTATCCATAAGTGGTCTAATTTTATACAGTCTATCAGTATTTTGCTTTGGTATTACTTCATTGTCATTTACATGCAAATTACCTAATATCTGGAAATACCTATTTCGTGAAAGAGTATCAGGAACAACAGGTACAGAATAATCTATATCACTGCTCCAATAATTTCGTACTCGAGGTAAACGGTGGTAGCTAAATAGCATATTTAGTCCCAAAAATCCATAAAATTCCTCTTTAGAAATAGGCTTTATATTCCTTTGTTTTTGATTTGAATAGAGGTTTGTTTGAAATACAATATTACTTATAATTTCATCGTCTAAAAATGTTAAAAAAATATCGGTAGGCAATGTTTTACCTTCGAAAGCTGATGCACATGTTCCATGAGATAAGCTAAATATAGGGATAGTTGATGTACAATCTCTTTTCTTCCAAATTCTTTTTGGTGTCATTTCTTCACTTTCAGTGTCTTCACTTGAATCGCTTTCAGAGTCTGAAATTTCATGAATGTTTGTCGCATTCAAACTTTGATTATTTGTTTTATTTTGTTCTGGTGAATCTTCGTCAGAACTACTGTCCTCTTCTGATGTTTCAACATCAGATGGTAATTCGTCCCAGATAATTTTAATTTCTTCCGGCGTCAAGCCTTTTCTTCGTCTATACATTATTCTAAAAAAACAGAAATCGAAAGTATTTTGTAAAAGGGAGAAAAACTCTAAAAATTTGTAAATACTCAAAGACAAAACAAAAAACCATTAAGAAATGCAATACTTCAGGATAATTGAATATATTCAAGTGCTAAAAAAATAAATTATAATAAAATGCAATAACAAAAATCCATTTCAAAAAAAAATTATTCAATTTTCACCAGGACCTTTATGATCCAACGGGACTTCAAAGTCCCGAAAGAACAATAACAGGTCGTGTTAGAAAATTTTCACTGAATTGGTTATATTTTGAATTAAAATTACAAGAAAGTTCGTAAAGAATAGGTAAAAAAAATATAAAGTACTTACCAATCAATATTCTGTTGTTACGAAGCTCGGAAGTACGTCAATAGCTTTCTAGCAAAATGGCCATTCAAACTGAGCGTATGACGAAATTGTTCACCCATATCCATGCGGAACAAACCGTTTATATAGGGCTGCCATCTACTGATCATTAGAAGAAGGTTGAAATGAAAGAACTTAAAAGTCCCGTTGGAATTCATGGAAGACTTTTACTTTTATTTGACTTTATATTAATTGGGACTTACAAGTCCCGTCGGAGCATAAAGGGTTAAAGAATGACTATCCAAATTGCCACTAAAAATTAACTAATGCCACTTCGGGGCATAAATAAAATAAAAATAAAAGTTTAGAATTGATAGGGCAGAATTAGTGCCAATACGAAATCCACACCGAGTAGTTATTTCGATTTTCGAAATTTCAGCTGGTCAATTTCTTACTTGCTGAAATAGGAATATGTAATGAAATCATCTAATTAAATTATTACACACACTGTGTGGAGTGAGCATACTGATAACTGTTATCTATTTAGTACTTAAAGAATGTGTGTCCAAATTAAGGCTAATGGAATTGACCAAAGACCCTTCGGACCATAAATAAAACAAAATGAACATTTAGAACTTATATGATGGAATTAGTGTCGATACACACAGAAAAGTTATTTCAATTTTCGAAATTTTCCCTGGTCTATTTTTTACTTGATTTCATTCCTAGTCCCTATTTCAACATCTAATTAAAATGTTACACACTTTCATATTTATGGAAAGTAAACAATATTTCAATTCCTAAAGAGATTTACTCCGGATGGGAAAGAATAGGCGTGGCCATATAAACTATTGATGCATGTTGACTCTGCTTTTTGCAATTCTATCTTGCCGATATTTTCTAAAAAATCTGCTGTAGGCAGCACTTGACTTTCGCTACACAATGCAAGAACTTACTTTGTAATACGAACTTTACGAAATAATGATGGACAAACTCGACGGCACAGTGATGTTAACGTTGAATACCACACTGACATTGGATTATTTTCTGGACGACAGTGTGCGAAATTATTTTGAAAAATTAAATTAACATTTCGCGCAAATCTAACTTGACAATTGAAAATACTGCCAACATCTGTTGAGAAGAAAAAATATACTTTTATATATTAAAATGTGCTAATTATTAATTCATTCTATAAGCATCCTTTTTGAAACTTTAGGGCCGATTTTGCCAATTTTGTACTTTCCGTAATTTATGCCCTACATTAAAAATCCTCAAGTTAGCGATATTTCACCAAATTTGTAACAAAAGTCGACAAATTAATCGCCAAGTGTTACATATTTGATGAAATTTACTACTGTTCAACTTAACGTAAATTTTTAGATATATTTATTTGAAAAAGTGCAATATTTCGAAAAAGATTCAAGCTAGCGTTCTAAAATTTGTGTCAATCGTTTTAGAATAAAAATTACGCATTGTGACTATTTATTTAACAATTTATTTAACGTTATTATATTTATTTAACGTTAATATATTACATTTAACATTAACATATATATATAAATAATTATTTAACATTAACATATATGTAAATAATTATTTAACATTAACATACATATAAATAATTATTTAACATTATTATTGGACGTCCTAATCTTTTACGATTTTTAAAAAAATTATTCGGACATTTCGGGATTTTTCCGAACATTTGATTGATTGATTTTAAAATCAACAGGGCTATAGTATTTATGGATCGTAATAATCGTACCAAATTACTTTCAAAACTCTCCATTCGTTCGTGAAATGTCGCATTGACACACACACACACATGTCACCTTACATCTTTCTGGTAGGTCGGACGGTCAGGGTCTCAATAACAACAACAACACACACACACACAGGAACGTAAGTGGACAATCTCAGCTGGGTGGGGGGGGGGTGCAGGAAATTTTTCCGACTAATATGGAATATTTCCGACTGTACAAACAAATGAGTTAACTTTTGTTTTTGAGTGAGTGCATTGCTGTTCAAGTGTTCTTTGTGCAGTTACAATGTCTACACAGCAATTATTTGTTTTAATTTTCGAATGTTTTGTGTATATGTCCAATTCGTACCCCATCTTCCGTAGATATCCCAGAATCTTCCGTAGACATAAGCAACCTAACTGACCCTATGTCGCACCGAATATTGACTTGTATAGCCGATTACCAATTACTAAAATGCCAGCTTCTTATTATCGCCATTGCTTAATAAAATGTTTTTCATTGATCCCAAATTCTAACCATTTGCATATTTCCTCAAACGACAGCCATACATGCCGAGCTTTGCGGCTATAGGTTCAATTTCTTATGGGTGCATATAATTCTTTGTGGTTATAGTTTCAATTTTTTTCCAGCAGTGATTTGAACGAATTTTTAATCACGCGCAGTGTCAGTATGTCAGAGCACCAAATGCAACCCCGATATTTGAAAAAACTTCTGTTTACTAATTCTACCCTGCTGAATCCAAATCTGAAAGTAGTTTTTAAAATTAACCCTTGGATCTGGGAAAATAGAGTCTCAAAGTTTGGCATTTTTTCCTATTTTTGTGTTTATATGTTTATATTCTCAGGTCGAAGGTGTTGCCACAACGTGGTGCAATTGTCTGATTATGAGAACTTAATGCCTGAAGAAATAAAAGGAGAACGGTATTCAGCCCATGGAGTTAGAGGTGAAACCACCTCCATGATTCAGCTGACTATGAAAGTTAATTTTGAAAGGTCATCCCTATTTAAAAATTCAGAACATCAATATCTAAGCCATAGAGTTATGGCGTAGATATTGATTTATGGCTTAGATATAGAGTTATGGCTTAAATTTGAGATTTATTTTCTGCTTTATCTTCAAAATCGCCTTGTGAACAATGCAATTATACAAATTTTGTTTATAGATAGATTGGATGAAGCTGAATTTATGACCCATAAAGTTAGAGAGAGTTACTCTCTTTTCTTTCATGGTATGGCCAGGCCAATTAAAAACTTGAGATGAAAAGTTTGAGGTATTAAACTTGATAAATCGGTTTGCTACGGTTATTGTAAATTCATTGCATTATGTTAGGAGTCGGTATAGTATGTATGTTTTCATAGGGAATCCTATAAGAGATGGTAATATTGAATAGGAGGGATGTATGATTCGTATGTGACTGTGAATATTAAGAGCGGTTGAGAGGATCGGTTGCAGTTGTAGTCCGCCGGTTCCTATTTCACATGCATAACCATGGTATACTTAGACGAGCTTAGCGCCCGAAGTGCAAGGAACTTTGCTGGTTTATAAAAAAATTTCAACATCGATCAATATCTTCGCGAAAGAAATACTTCGAAAGGACGCAAGATTAAATAAACCAATTGCAGAGACGGGAAGTCCACAAAATACAAAAACATTTTTTTTAATTGAACACGAAAATTTTCAGTATATGTAAATTATTACTGGAAACGAGTGCATATTAAGTGGCGCAAACAGAATCAGAAATTAATGAAGTACTAGAAAGCATCACCATATTTTATGGACAGCTAATTCTCAAAAACAAAAAATTCTGTTATTCATTATTTTGATCTATTTTACTGGCTTCTTCATCGATATTTAATATGTAAGATCATTTCATCACTGTTCTTGTTTCCTACTTATAGTGGCAGCTCTAGTAGGCAGTTTGTGACTATTCAAATACCAAAAGTTGACCACAAAAAAATCTGAATACAATATTTCGCGATCAATGTTGATTTATCATTTTGAAATAACTCTGTTTAATTTTAAATAATATTTTGTGGGATTTTTATTTGAACGAGAAAGACATATTCTAATTTAAAAATAAAATTCATCGATATTTAATATGTAAGATCATTTCATCACTGCTTTTGTGTCCTACTTATAGTGGCAGCTCTAGTAGGCAGTTTGTGACTATTCAAATACCAAAGGTTGACCACAAAAAAATCTGAATACAGTATTTCGCAATCAATGTTGGTTTATCATTTTGAAATAACTCTGTTTAATTTTAAATAATATTTTGTGGCATTTTTATTTGAACGAGAAAGACATATTCTATATTTAAAAATAAAATAATAGTAATTATAAATAAATTGATGATTATTTATTAATAAAAATATAATATATAAAATATATCTGCAAAATGTACAACAGTAAAATTATAACTAATGCAAATTTTGATTTATTGGACGCTCAATAATTTAACATATATTTCTCGATTAATAAAAGGTTTATAAAAAAATTCTCGACGTAGTTAACATTTTAGTGTAACATTCTAATTTATATGCAAATTAATATCGAACGGTCAAGTAAATGTTGCATTATTATTATTTAGTATTTTTCAAAATGATGTCTGTTTCTGAGTGTGTGTAACGCGTAGCGAAAAATTCAAGCTTTCAACAATTTCGAAAATCTGTATAGAGGTGGCATCTCAGATTATGCAAATATGATGCACCTCGCCGGGATTTTTTTTTAAATTTCAATTAGTTTAAAGGTTATGAATATTTAATGTCGAAATTTCGTTGTTTTTAAATCCATTTATCCCAACAGACTATTGCTTGAAGAATGACAGACATTTATAGAAAATTAGGGCGACACATTGTGTGTGATAAAATAAAAAATTCTAAGTTCCAGAATGTAGCAGATATCATTTTGATTTTTTTAAACGAGTAATTATTTTATTGTTATAATAATTCGCTCGATAAATATCTTCTACATCACGGAGATATTCGGAGATAGTATTTAATTATCTAATTTTACATTTATTTCACGAAAGTTCAGCAGACGAAAGACATAAAAGGATTTATTGAGAAGTTTTCTTATTTCTTGAATTTTAAAAATATGATATATATTTTTCAAAATACAATTATTTGCCTTTAAAAACATTGCGAAAAAATCTTTTGAATCAGATAACAACAACCATAATCCCAATTATTTTGTTCAATCATAACGGTGTCGCAACGTAACCAGAAAAAGGAGTTGTTGTTGTTGTTGAGACCCAGACCGTCCGACCTACCAGAAACCAGAAAAAGGAGTGTTAAAGCTCTTATTTAGGGCGTATGATTTGCATATATAGATTAAATGCGCGCCCACATGTATAAACCTGCATCTCAATGAATCGTTTAGGCGTTTATTATGGGCATATTACGCTCGTGTAGCATGTACGGCCGCTCAGTAGACTATCGCTGTTATTTGCAATAGAAGCTGAATTCTATTTTCGGCTAGATTAGTCTTACTATAATGGAATTATCAAACAATAGTCTCGGCTACCAATAGGAAAGCCAATGGATTGGTTGCCTTTACAATATATAATAATCCATTTTAAAGAAAAACCTGCAGGACTTAATGCTCCATATCACTAAAATCGTTCATGTTTGCTCGTTCATTTCTGTTACAATATTTTTTGCTAGTCCTTATAGTATTAGCATAGCTAGTCCATAGTATAAGAGAAGCATGTAACCTAAAATGTTACCTACTCTACTTTATTTTACAAATTTCTAATGGAAAGGCATTTTTCCTGAGAGCATATCTAGCATAATTCTGTTCTTTCTTTTATTTATTGTATTTGAAAACTCTTGAAAATAACTTTATACAAATTACTCACCTTTCTAGTAAAAATATGTAAAATGTAATAAATTTTAAATACAACAAAATTTTTTAATACAACAACACTTTTTATACAACAAAAAAAAATGTTTAAAAAAATGCAAAGCACAAGTGCTCTTTCTGTGGTGATATCAACGAGAGAAAATTTTTCAATATGATAATTATTGCGCTAAAAAGGTTTTATTACGATAATTTAAAAAAGGAAAACCCCTTAACTTTAAAAATTAAGGAAATTTATTAATTTTGAAAATATGCATTGAAATTTTAATGCGGTAGAAATAAAGCCTGTAAAATAATATTTTTTTCGGAATTAAACATTTTTATAGATAAATTTCATCGCAATTTGTACTAGAATAGATTTCTCAAAAGGATTAAAAAGAACATTTTAGGGGATAGAGATAAAAAAAATTTATAAGGCATAGATACCCTAACAGAGTCCTGCTGCTAAGAGAAGGATACATTTCGTGAAGGAATTTATAATGGAAATTGTGATTTATTTATTTTACTGATCAGATAGGCAAAAAAGAACCTAGTACATGCAGTATGTCAAGACTATCAGAGCTGGGATAAAACTTAATTTTGATTTTCGACACAATCATAATATTCATTCAACTTTCTACATACATATTACCATATATTTGATTTATACGAAGGAATTAGTAAGACATTTTTATTCAAAAGCAGAACATATAAAATTTCATACGAATGACAACCGCATTTAAATATATAATTGTAAATACCTGAAATCCCTTAATCACAAATAGTTTATATATAAACATGTAAATAGAGCTCATTTTTTCTGGTAATATATTGGCCAATTATATTCTATGAGGATTAAGTTCCCATTGAAAATCTGTATATCCTTTTGCACTGTTTAGTTCTCTGCACGTAATATCTGATGTGGAATGGCAGCACGAAAACTTGCTATATTCCACAAATTTGGGAACTTTTATTGAGACAGACAAAATCAATCTTATCAAGCAGTCGGTAATAAATTTCATAATAATTGAAGCCAGACTACACAATTTATCTGTGGACTATGACCAAAACCAAGCGTTAATGTTTACAGAACCCCCCTAAAGGGGACTTCCCAAAACTAGGATAACTCTAGTATCGATGTCGAAATCTGCAATGGGAGCCATATCCTATGTTTTGGAATGCCTCTCTTTGGTGGGTTCTGTTAGTATTTATAACAAAAAATTACTGCAATTTGAGAGCAACTTTATTTGTTATAAAATTAATAGCAGTTTAAGTTAATCAAACTTCCAATTTTTCAAATTTTTCCCATTTCAATTTTTGCCGCATATGCAGCCATAAATTGATCACAATGTTGTTCAATTTTTATATTTGTAAAAAAAAAAAAATTGTTGCTATCATCCCTAGTATTTTTTCTTCTGAGTTCTGCATTTTATGTTTTCGTAGCATCTTTCAGGGTTACGAAGCTTAACTATTTTATTAAATGAATTGGTTTAAATAATTAGCTGTAAATATGAAATGAAACATTAAACCCGTTTTCACACTTGCATATGTTCAGGTAAATTAATTTTTCTTTCAATTTAAAAAGGAAAATGTATCATCATAAGGATAACAAGCAAAAATAAAAAAAGCCTTCATTTTTTCCCCCGCATCATATAATATTCTCCCGAAAAATAATCACAATATGAAAGGACAAATTGCATAGATTTTAATATGAATAACATGTATGGTTTGGGTATCTCTGGCAGACATCGGGACGTTACGAAAAATATAAACACTTTTGGACGCGTATATCCCTGAACCTAATTGATAAAAATATCACCAACTTTTACTTATTTTATCGGATATATAGTACCATTCATGTATATATAGCGATAATTTCAATATTTTAGTATATTTTTTTTTTGAAAAACTAAGAAGTTTTTGTCAAAGAGAATTTTAATCTCCTTGCTTTCACTCGAAATATTTTCTAAATTATGAAAGATAAACCATAAGCGATCAGAGTGTTTAGTAGTAAATACAAGTTCTAGCTTAGTAATTGTTTTCATAGATTTAATACAATTTTCGAGGAATTGTCTTATCAAGTTTGAAAAGATTGAAAATTTAGCGTTTTAACACTTTACAACAAAGTTGAAAAGTGTTTATGACTTTGTTCAATCTGTCTGTCTGTCTGTTTGTCCGTTAGCACAGTAACTGCAGTAAAAATGACTTAATCAAACTGAAATTTTAGTATGCTGTTCAGACGATCTGTAGGACCTATGGGAATATATATGAATCATATCACCCAATTAGTTTTGGATTGAACCCGGGTAGAAAAAATGAAATACATTGAACCCTGTGGGACCTAATTCTTCAAACATATTTTAAGCGGATTTAAAATTCAAAAATTGCTTCGAAAATTTTAGGAATATTCAAATTGTTTCATAAAATATATAAAAAAAATTCAGCAAAATATATTCAATATTTTTTTTAAATAAAATTTAAAATATTAATTACGCCTCTTATATGAAGCGATCACATGACCATGATATGAAATATGGCATCCATCTTGTCTCAGAATCGTGATTTTTAAAGTTATTTTTAATTCATATTGAGTTTTGTATCCGTCTTAAAACCGCTTTATTTTTGCTTAAATTATGTGCATCTACATACTGAAACGACGCAATAACAATATATTTTAGCTTAAATGAGCATCCAAATTTGATTATTTCTACAAGGAAGCCTATTTTTCACTTATGTAAAATGTAAACAGCAAAATATTTAGAATGAGTTGTACAAGGATTTCTGTATTTCTTTAACGCAAAATTATTTGGCTCATGCAGTCTGCATAGCTGATATAAATGAAATATTCATTGATTTTACAGAGAAAAGGACGATTTTTTTTCGATGAAATTTTAAGCATAGAGTTTAATTACTTGCAGCTCCATGGTCTTAATTTTTAAATAAAATAAATTATTATAGTATTGTGATGAATGAAATGAATGGAAAAATATGTATGAATGAAATGCTGCTTTTATAGAGAGAGCCAGGCGTGTTATTTTTGGTATGACGTCATTTGAATGAATTTCAGTTGCTTTCGATAAAGTTTTCAAATATAATAAATTATCGTAGTATTACAATAATTTTAAAATATTACCGAGAAGTGTATTGCATTTTAGAGATGTTTAAACCAGGCAATTTATATTTCAATGCTGTCATTTGAATGAAGTTCATTTTTTTCGATGAAGGTTTACGTTTTCAAATATAAAAATCTGATGTGGGCAACACATGATTTTCCTTATATAATTAAATGAATTTAGTACTTTTACAGTAAAAAAATAGGTTTTTCTTATAGTAGATACTAATATTCTTTCCAAGATATTGAATTTTTATCAATGAGTCTTCATTTTCACTGATTTAATGGCATTTTTTCCATTTGGCGAGATTTCCGTTAATTTGGCAGCATTTCAAAAAGTCGGCAAGTAGGCGACATTCCGCCAAATTCGTCGCCAAAATCTCGCCAAGCGTTATGCACTAAGAAATAAGTTATTCTTACAGTAGATAAATGACTATTGGCGTTCAAATCAAAAGTATTACTCAAAGTATCTTTTTTCATGAATGGAACGAGCTAGATCCACGAGAATGATGTCACCCAATTTATCGTATGGTATTACATATGAAAAGTGAACATGTTTCTCAATAGGATTTTTTTTTTATTTTATATGACTCTTTGATCATTTTTTTGAAAAATGTACAATATCTCGAGAACGGTTCATGTTAGCGTTCTAAAATTTATGTCAATCGTTTTTTAATGAAAAATTACATAAAAAATGTCTAGTTGCGTAACTTTATTAGTGGTTTTGATTTTTTGACGATTTTTTTAAAATTTTATTTGAAAATTCAGGGGGTTCTGAACATTCGATTGCGTATAAAAACAATAGGCTTCCAGCGTTTACGGATTGTGATTTTTGTGCCAAATTTGGCTCGAATATGTCCATTCGTTCGTCAGTTATCATCTCCACAGGCTCACTGACACACACACACACACACACACATACATACTTTCACACACACACATACACAGACATCACTTCAAAAATATTTGATTCGTGATCAGGGATGCTTGAAACGTGCTCTCCCGTCGAAAACTCGAATTCGAATTTTCGACCCCGTCACAATACTTTCCTTATACATTATGTATATAAGGAAAGTATTAAATTAACGTAGTATTGTGATAAGTTTTAAACTATTACCGAGGAATGTATTGCATTTTAAAGATCTTTAAATAAAATTGCATTGATGTTGGAAAGTGTTTCATAATCAATGCTTTAACATGATTGATCCGTCTTGTTTAAGTTTATAAATGCTTATTTCTCGAAAATGAAAAGCGGTAGCTATCAACAATATTAGGTAATTTGTAGTTCTTTGAAAACCATATAAGTGTGTATAATTGGATTTTGGTTAGGTTCTTAATGTTTTAAATATGGTGCCAACAATTTCGATATTTTATTATTTTGTAAAATGTAGTTCTAATTTCAATATTTTAATACTTTAATACATTTGAAAAGGAGGTTCTAATTTTGATGTCTTAATATTTTGAATCATTTTGAAAAGTGGTTCTAATTTTGATATTTAATTATATAAAATTGTTTTTTTAAATGTCAAAGAAGATAAACTACCTACACAGAAAATTGTTATTCACGCGAAATCGTTTCGACTCTTACCGTGCGGGAGTTTTGTAACACTGTTTCGTGCCGGATTCGGACTTGGCTTTTAAAAAAGGCCGAACATTTTAATTTTCAAAAATTTTCTGGGGCTGAAATATTTATTTCGCTAGGCCAAACATATTTAATTTTAAAACTTTTTCAAATGAGTTTTAATTGAATACATGAAATGATTGTCCTCATTTCTGCTACATATATAGATTAATATTTAAAAAAAACTTTTGTCTCAAATATTCATAGAAAAATTTTACACATTTATGTTTTTAACACATATGAATACGAATTATTTCGGGTGCGGATCAGTCCAAGACTCAATAGTCTTCGTGCCGGGTTTAAGCACTGGTAATTTTGTACCACGCAGGGAAAAAATCTAAATTTTGGGTCCATTCTGACCTGTATTGGAACCACTGATGATCTTTTTATATATCTTAATGTTTCATTCAAAATTTACGATTTTATTTTGTCGCAGAAAATTTATTTGAATGACCTATGAATTGTTAAAAGATACCTTTAAAAGCACAAAAATTTTATAACAAAATTAAATGCAATAAAAATAAATAATAATTATTATGAAAACCGTATATAAACGATTATTATGCACCCTCCGGTTGCAAGATCTGCTTCTCCGAATTTCCTTAAGAAAAATGCCGACAAAGATTGGGGACTTCCTGGACCACCCTCGTTCCACAAAAGAGAATCGGTGATTTTGTAGTGGGCATTTAGAAAATAAAAGTAAAAAATAAGTTTTTAAAGTCAAATTTATGATGAACAAAACTCACTTTTATTTCAAATTTTTTCAGAGTGATTTCCAAAATTTCCGTCCTTCTTTCATCAGGGGAGGGGTGACACCCCCACACACCCCCGGTACTTACATCCCTGTATATATTTCATATATTAGTAATGGAATATCTTAATCTAAAATTTCATATTTGTTCCTTACTGTCGCTCATGGTTATGACATAATATTTTGTTAAAACTTATTTTCTTTATAATTATGGCTATTATGCAATGTAGATGCGTACTTGTACTAAATATAACAACAGTGTAATCAATTTTTATTATTTCAATACAAATTTTAATATATATATATATATATATATATATATATATTCTTCTCGTTTATGTGTGTCTTCAAAAAATGGTTAAACTAGGAATATTTCGAAAAAAATTACTATAAAGATTTTCGTCGCCCCCCCCCCCTTTCCTGAAACATGTGGCCCTCTGTTTCAATCCATCATTCAAACGCGGCCCGCAAGTGGAAAAAGGTTGTTGAACCCTGTATTAGAACATTAACCATAATACATTATTACATCATTTTAAATTTGTAAATAAAGATTATGCATAATCTATTCAGTTCAATTCATCAGAGCAATTCTCAATTCAGAATAAAAATTCTCGGAACATAAATATTTCTGCATATTTATTTTTTCGGTAGCACACACATTATTATTTTCTATTCCATATTAAAACCAGTAAAAATTTGAATGAGGAAAAAAAATGTAACACAGCAAATATAGAAATAATGACTTTCTGATTATTTTAAGATTTCTGGAGGCACAAAAATACTATCTGCGGAGTAATTCTATAGAAATATCGAATTCGTAGTTTCAAAGTTTTCTTACAGAAATATACATAAAGTGAAGGGAAATCTGCTGTTTGTCATTGTGGATAAAAACCATAAACGCGTTAGGATACCAAACACAAATCAGTTTTATGGATTTTACGAGTCTTCACGGATTTATATGCGTATGACCGTAAGTGAAAATCAAATGCTATTTTACATGAGAGGAATAATTTACGTTTTGATATAGTTTGCTACCGAATTTATAAAAATTCTTGGAGTTAATTGATCAGAGTGAATAGAATTGTTTATTTCGGAAAATATTTTCTCTCTTTCATACTATGTAAATTTGTGCATTTTTTTCAATGATTGCTGATCAATAGAATACTTCAATGATAGTTTTAAATTTTTCATTTTATTTTCATTTATTCTACTTTAATAAATTTTGTAACACAGTTAGTCTTTGGATAATATAATATTGGAAATTTTTATGATTCAGGATTCAAATTCAAATCTCAAGTTTCAAAAATGCAGTTCAACAGCTCCCTCATTATGGAACAACCAATTACACTTTTTCTATAAAAACAAACAATTCGCTGTAAAAAATCTGAAAACAGGAATACTTCATACCATAAAAAAAATGTAATTTGTTGATAAATGTATTTGAAACTGTGTAACATCTCGAGAACGGATCTTGTTAGCGTTCTAAAGTTTATGTTAATCCTTTTATAGTGAAAAATTGCATAACATATGACTATTTGCGTAACTTTATTAAAGGTTTTGATTTCAAGATTTCAACCAAATGTATAGGGTCTTCTGAATATTCGATTGCGTTTAAAAACTATGGGCTTCCAGTATTCCCGAATTGTAATTTGTGTACCAAATTTCGTTTGAATCGCTGTAATCGTGCATGAGATATCGTATCCATTGGCTCACTGGCATACACACACACACACACACACACACACACACTCACACACACACACACACACACACTCACACACATCACCTCAAATACGGTTGATTCGTGTTCAGGGATGATTGAAACATGCTGTCCCGTCGAAAACTCGAATTCGAATTTTCGACCGCATCACAATACTTCCCTTGTACACTGAGTTCCTCATACTATGTATATAGGGAAAGTAGTAAAAGACCCGTCACCTTCAGAATAAACCAAAACCGAACTTTTACAGCATAAATTATAATGAAATTTGTGTAAACAGAATAATGCTGACCTAACCCAGAAAAATAGACATTTCTCAATGTGAAAAAGTTAATAATTAAATCAAAAATGGCAAGGATGTATTAAACTGTATGAATCAAGAAGTAGAAATTTAAAAAATAATTCATTTTGTTTATCTCAATAAAGAATGCATAATTTTGCCATTGAAACAAGTTGATACATTTAATCAACAGCATATACTGTTTGAAGTCTGTGACCTTTTTGGCGCAAATGCGAAGTTTGCTGTGTAATACTCAAATTAAGTTAGTCAAGTAGCGTGACTCGGTTGTGTGTGTGTTTGCCAACTTTAAACTATGAGTATGTACGAGGGGTTGTGCAGACTCTTCAGATCAAAATGACATAATTCTAAATCCTAAGATTATTTGACATAAATGTCTTATGGCTAGGGAAATAACACAGTAATTCAAGATTTAAACTGAAACTTATTTATTGTACACACGAAATAATCCAGCAGCTGGCTATATAACTAAAAATATAAAAATACGAAACAGCCAGTTTGCACATGCCCGTATATTAAAATATTGAAATTAGACAGGGGCATGTTAAAAGAAATATATGTACGCTAATCGACGTAATAGAACACAAAATGCTGATTCTTACTAAACTGCATCAGCGGTTATCTAGATCTGGCCCAATCAACTAGTGGATTCTCATGATCATCTCAATAAAGAAAAACGCTATCATATCATGCACCTATGGATGTGAATTTTCCCAAAAACTATGCACTCTGCACTCACACAGTGGCTCAAACTTCAAGCAATTCCAATTAACTCTCTCATTCACAATTCAGTTCTTATCTTTACGTCTTACAGGAAAGCAGAAATGTTACGTAGCTCGGGGATTGGTCTACATAACGGAACTAGTCAGATATTGTTAATATAGTGTCAATTATAAATTATAGAGTTAAACAGAGGGAAATCATAACCTAATATTACGTAGACCTTACAAATGCTGCTAAAAAGCATTTGAATTTTATATTAATTAAGACAGCAGGTTGAGCATGGTTTTTTGAAATTTTGATACATAGAACCAAAACAAAGCTAGAAATATTTTTTTTTCAAAATTCGAAAATAATAGATATGTTTTAATTTTTATAAATAGACACCATAGTTCAGGAGTTGATAAAAAGCTTTATTTAATTTCTAGAATATTTACATTTCAAGATATAACATGGCATTTCGCTAAATAATCAAGATATTTTGCATAAAATTTTGAAAAAAATAATTTTTAGCAACTTTTCGCGGTAGGTGGTTGCATTAGAGTGTACTTTTTGCAATTGAGGTGATTTGGGAGTCTTTTTTACTTTTTCTTACTTTTATAAAACTTTCAATATCACAAAGATATTCGAACTGTATATAATTTTCTGTAACATTATTGAATCGTATTCCTTCATTTTCTAGATATGAATTGGCTATGCGCCTTATAGAATATTTTATCACTTGTGAATCACAAAGATATTCGAACTGTATATAATTTTCTGTAACATTATTGAATCGTATTCCTTCATTTTCTAGATATGAATTGGCTATGCGCCTTATAGAATATTTTATCACTTGTGAATCACAAAGATATTCGAACTGTATATAATTTTCTGTAACATTATTGAATCGTATTCCTTCATTTTCTAGATATGAATTGGCTATGCGCCTTATAGAATATTTTATCACTTGTGAATCACAAAGATATTCGAACTGTATATAATTTTCTGTAACATTATTGAATCGTATTCCTTCATTTTCTAGATATGAATTGGCTATGCGCCTTATAGAGTATTTTATCACTTGTGAATCACAAAGATATTCTAAATATATATCATTTTCTGTAACATTATTGAATCGTATTCCTTCATTTTCTAGATATGAATTGGCTATGCGCCTTATAGAATAGTTTAGCTTAAAGTTAGAATAGTTTAAATAGTTTAGTTTAGTAATCAGAATAGTTCAAATAGTTTAGTTTAGTTATTTAGTAATTTTAGTTTAGTTTTAAATAGTTTAGTTAAAATAGTTTAGTTTAGTGTTAGCTTAAAAATCGCCATCTTCGTGTTAAGGAATGAAGTGACGTCATTATTTTAATACTAATTAACTGGTGCATGGCTTAACTCGACTGTATCATAATAGAATCATTTTTAAACAGCTTGTAATTTTTTTTTCTGCAAATTTTATAAGAAAAATTTTGCAAAGTCAATAGCTCTTCTAAATGATTTCAATAATAGCATGTTATCCTTCATTTAAAAGGACTTGAAAAAAAGCTTTCAATTAGTAAAGTTGATACTTTCGGTTGGATAAAGACTAATAAAGTCACGAACATAAAAATGTATCTCGGTTATTCACTGCAATTGTTGAAACTATTAAGTTTCGTAATCATTGAACTATAACCCCCTTTATGCATAATTATGTCAAATTCTGCCATACACTGCTATGTTAATAAAATCTAAAATTTCGAAAAAATTTCGAAAATTGTCCTTTGAATTTTAAAGAAGTCTATCTAGTTCAAGATTTCTCGTTAACAAATCATAATATAAAGTTTCGTAAAAATCCATTAATATTTGTGACAGCTATTCTGTATACACAAGAAATTGACCACAGATATTACTCCGAAAAATATTTCAAACTTGTTCAGGAGGTCCTAAAACTTATATTGAAATCAAAATCTTGAAACCGAAAATTTTTGCGAAAATAAACCTTTCTCAAGACTACGTAGGAAAAGATAAAAATGAAATGAAAACACGTTGCTTGCTTAGCTCTGCATTGCATTTGATTGGTTGTTTTAACACACACACACCCTCTCTCTATCTCCCTTCTGGCATCTATCGAATGAATTAGGTGTATAGCAAGCAGTAAATAATTGCTCATTTCAATTAATATATTCGGCGAGAAATATATTCTAAATATATACAAAGCTTCATCCTGGTACCTTTTGCACCCTTTGTTCTTTTAATATGCAAATAGTGGCATGTGCTTCCTCCGAAGAGGATGCATGATAAAACTATCAAACGGCATTCAATATATGTGTCTATTTATCGGATATTAAAACATTGATATCGTATACCTGGTTCTCTACAGACTATCAGAATTCACTTTGTAAAGCAGATCTGGATTTGACAATAAACAGTAGCAACTTGAGTTGACCTTGAGTCCCGAAAAGAATCCTGCTCTTTTAAACTATTCTAAAGCATGGTGGGATGGAGAAGCATCTGCTGATGGTGGAATATAGCAATGTTCCTGTATCCCAAACAAAAACTATCTTAGAAGGGTCGATAAAGAAGTATTAAGTTTTTGAGAAGAGAATCAAAGTACTTGATAATATACGAATTGATTACACAATTTGTGGACCACAGAACAACTCACATTGAGCCTTGCTGCTACATCCACCTTACGTTGCCCAACCTTTAGTCTTCCAATAGTACTAAATAGAAATTCATCATTTAAGTGAAATCATACAGTCATTTCTATATTTTCCTTTCTGTATTGCAATCTCAAAACGTATTGTTCACATTCCGATTGTCAATTGGAGAAATATTTCGAAAGTGACCTTGTTTATGGTAGGATTAATTAACAAATGCCTCAGCAATTCATTGGAATATACTATACCTTTTCAATGTTACATTTTACGAAATATAGATTAGTTGTGACAATTTCATGCTATTGTGTTCCTTCTATTTGTTTATTAATTATGTTTATTAAAATCAGTGTAAAACGTACAGTAAAAAGAGAAGAAATGTTCAAAGTTTGTAAATTTGTTTAATAATAATAGAGATATATAGTTTATGTAAAGTATTAAAATTGTTAAATAACAAATTATTTCTCAAATTGGTCTAACAACATTATCTTTTCTGAACACTACAAAAGCACCATTTTCTGAAGACTTGTTATTTTATTGCTGTCCCCCAAATGTATATTTTTCGAAATATATGTTTCTTATATTGCATAAGCATTATATTTTCTATTTCGAATGGAAGCATTAATGTTCAGAATCAAAATATAAACAAATGGAAAGTCGTGAAAATAAAAGTAACAGCTCTCCTATTATTGTATGGATATCTTAGACGAAAAAATTTCCCCCTGAATAGAAAATATGCAAAATAATAAATGTTATCAAATTATTGTTATGAAAACGTGCAATCGGTGTTGAAAAATATGCTTTCAGCAAAAGATGGATAACTTCTGAGCACGTCATAGTATAGAAATTAAATGTGTTTCATGCATTTTACGACTGAGATATGATATTCATGTCTATGATTTCATGTCAAATACTATTTAATATGCAAAAGATCATGTATGTATTGCCGCATATTGTTTACTCACGTGGATTGCGTACACTGTAAAATATGCAAAATGCACATAAAAGCAAAATGCACATGAATGCAAAATACCTGAAAGATAGGGCATTCCATCTACAATGTGAATTCCCAAAGAATTAGTGTTAAGCAAAATGTAAAGCATGAAAACTCTATGTGATTTTAAAACTATAAAAACTTCGTTGCAATCAACAAAATTAATTGTGTCGACTGGTATTGAAGGACAAATCCTTCGAAGTTATAGTTATTTATTACACCATGAATTATGTGTTATATATTGCTTATAAAGAATTTTATATAGTTTCATTACATTAGCAACATATTGAGCTATACATACTGTATGTGGCTGTTGCTTTTAGCTCTGGAATGGACTGGATGGGATTTGGGCACTTTATGAGTATATATGCATACACAAATATCACCACTCTTACTCTGTATGTAAACAATACTAACATAGGTATCTGAAGGCCAGAGGGGGGACTTTTCAGTCAGATATTTGTATTTCGAAGAGAGTTCTATATGCTCAGAAAATAAATATTTCAACGTTCTGCATTCGCGAAATTCAGGCTCTATCATATCAGAATAAATTGTTATTTTTCTATATCAATAACGGAACTATATATATTTTCAAAGAATGCAACAACACAAAATATTAAGATTACGTTACCATTTCAGATAATATCCTCCAATTACCATATTCGCCTTTTATCGCTAATCAGCATGCGATAACCAATACATACAGAGGCCGATATTGGCCATCTCTAAACCACAGCAAACTATCTACAATGACAAATTCTCCTTACTAGCATTACAGGTACCGGCTAATCCATACTGTATTACACTCAAAAATGTAAAACTGTTCCACAGATGCTGTTATCTGTAATAGAATCTCGACCCCAGATTTAGAAATGTCTCTTTAAGTGGGATCTTTGACAATTATATCGGTCGCTTTATCCTTCAGTTTCTTAAACTCAACATATATGTAACATATATTAGACTACAGTGTTTATCAAAATTTGTGGGCCTATCTTGAAATACAAAAAATAACGGCACATAGAAAAATTTTCTGATGTCACTGAGACATCTGTAGACACTTCGCCTTTAGATGGATACTTTTAGACTAATGTGTGAAGATTTTCAAATGAATAACAATCTGCTAAAAATGAAGTGAGAAAATAATTTTTAATTTTATTATCATTCACATCAGCAATTTTTTCTTTGCCCCAAAACACGTGGAGACTTCAATCTAGATTTCAATATGCTCTGTTGCGTTCAGCATTGCTAGTTCAGTACCAGCTCTCCCTTATAACTTCTCCTCTTTCATCCTCGATCTTACTCCGTTAAGTCATCCTGTAACTAATACGAATGAGCTTTCTCTCTGGTACCCGTGTACTCTGGTATCCGTATACTCTGGTACCCGTGTACTCTGGTACCGCAACTGGTTCTCTCTGGTACTGCAACACTTGGGATTTCATCTTTATTTATTCTTCATTTGTGATTGTATTTGGCCATAAAAACTCTCATTGATTCTTAGACATTAATTTATTAATATGTGTCCTTGTAAACTTCCATATATGTCTCAGACCTATACAAAAGAACTGCATGAACAAGAGACATACAAATTAAGTTTAACTTTTAAAGTGATGTTTGCTGTTCTCCAGAGGTTGACGCACTTTTTAAATATCTAAGATCATTAACAATTTTTTTGTAATGCCTCCATCAGTTCCACCCTACTTACTTAAAATAGCACTCATATATAAAAAGTGTTAACATCCTCTATAACATCCTTTCTCCTTTTAAATCCATTTCAATGTCAAACTATATAAATTTTGTGCAAGTTTAATATTTTTATAACACAATCAAAATAATATTACTTTTAACCAAAATAATATTGCATTTTACAGTGCCGATCAACTTGTTTAAAACCCTGAATACATATAAAACACATGCGTCCAAATGGCATTATAATATAAAATTCTATACCATGATACTTTACTACTTAAATTTTAAAAGTAGCAGTAAATTTGGATATTTGCATCTAACTCGGGTAGTTCAGAACATAACTCTTAATTCTGTGATTCAAAATTTATTTTATGAAGATATACCGAATAGGATATTGTATTTTATAAGGAGCAAATGAATTGAAGCCTGTATAGATCCTGTGTGGGCCCCATATAAGGAATTTAAATTTCGTCTATATGAGATACGATGGTAAGAAGGTAGAAAACGGGCGTATTTTATTAGAGTGATGTTGGTTCTATTTCAGCTATATCAAATAGGTTGAGTATAGACTAAAACCCACAGAGATAATACTGTCCATATTAGGAGAAATATGTATCAGCATTGATATGTATTACGTGCACGGGAATGATATTATCCGTGCATGGGTGCTATCTCATTCAGTCTTTGAAAGGCGAAATTCAATATAGGAGCCTATAGGATCTGCGTTGTCCAGTCCATGTGGGTTTGACATGCGATCAATATTGATTGTACATGGGATAGTCCATATGTTCTGATTAAGTGAAAGTCCCACGTGGGACATGTATTTACTGATTACGTTGATCCTTCAAATTAAACCCACATGGGCTTAATTAGAAATAAAAAGAAATTTCCCAAATAGACTGTCAAGAAGACAAACTAGTATTTACGTTTCAGCGGGTATGAATTATATGGTACGCATGCAAGGAAGTGCTTATATATAAGTTATTATCGATAATTTATGAATTGCTGAAGATTTATATATTACCAATGAAAGTGCAATACCTCTCATGAACGGCTAATGAAAGCATTTTTTCAGGCTGTCAATCACATTTTAATAAATAATGTTATATAAAGTAATTTGTTATTTAACATTTTTTTACAAAACAACTACTTTTTACAGTTCTTATTTTTATTTTTGAAAAATTGAGAGGTTCCCCTAAACGCGAGTCCTATAAATGTATAGGCTTCTAGTGGAATTTATCGATTAAAGTATTCATACCAAATTCCATTCGTTTTACTCTACTTATTCGAGGGATATCCAGACCACAGAGTCAAATTGATGAACAAACAGATGCATAATTACAGACTGGAAATGTTATAAGAAATATTGATTATTTATACTATATATTTACGAAAACCGACAGTGGTATTTTTGACACACATCGCATGCTTCACTTAATATCCTGTATAACGTATTGGGAATAGCTAAATGTCACATAACAAATGAACACATTAAATTTTAAATAAAAAATGCATTGAATATTGTTTTATTTTCTGTTTGAATTATACCTATTTATAAATATTTATGAATATTTTATGCTTCTTCCCAGAAATGCAACGTTTTCTGTTTTGACTGAAAATAATAAAACTCAGAATAAGACGAAACATAACCATAAAAATACGAGAAATTACTTTCCGATTATTTTATGGTTTTTCAAGGCAGATAAAGTACAATGTGTAAGGAATACATGTAGAAATATCAAATAATATTTTTTGAAAATTTTACTATTCAACTATACACAGAGGGAAATCTGCTCTTTGGCATATTGGGTGACAAAGCCATAAACGTTTTATGTTACTCAACATAATTCACTTTTATGCATTTTATGACTCTGGGTGGATTCGTATGCTTATGACCGCAAGTGGAACTAAAATATCATTTTATATTTGAAGGATAATTTAAGTTTTGTAGCACGCATTTTTGCCATAGGGATATTGAAAGAAATGAAATAATGAAACGAACCAGTAGAAATATTGTTTCAGTATAAAATACTGTATTTCTTTTGTAATTTAAACTTTCAGCGATCAGATTAATTAATGCACGTTTATATATATATATATATATATATATGCATAATAAAAGTTTAAAAATCCAATGAAAGAATAGAGAGGATTTTCAACTCAACCCCAACATTACCAAATGCCATTAAAAACAGTGGAAAATATAAATGCAAACTTCTAGTCATCAAGCTAAAGACAAACAAAAAACATCAATGGAAAGGAATCGATAAAATAATATTAAATAAAATCCAAGCATGAAAGCTGTGCACGTGGACAAGTCCTAGGCCTAATAATGAATTGTTCATTTCGATAAAACTCTTTATCAAGACCAAGTATTTCATAAAAATGAACACAACATTCATGTTTCTGATATCAGGGATAGATTACAATTTTTATAAACTTTGATAACCTGGACAACATGCATAAAGATTGAAAAATAATAAGAAACAAGAATACCCGAAAAAACACTGCATACGTCTGATCCATTGAAGCCTTGAATAAAGAAACCAATGTTGCCAATCCCAAAAAATAAAAAGTTGAGAACTGCTGTTGCCAATCGTGAGAAAGAAATAACAGTAACACGAAAAGACGATAAAAGGTGATATTCAACAGTAAGAACATGTAAATACAGGGTAATGCTTATTCAAGAGAAAGTGGATGTGTAGCTAAAATAAAATACTAAGGAGAAAATTTAAGTATACTCTACCATTCCAAACTTTCTAACTCTTCTAGCTACTAAATAAGCTGGATATTTATATAATTTGCTAGTAATTTTAAGTTTATTCATACGCGTAGAATGAAATTTTTTATCAGATAATCTATAAATTCTAAAGACCTGATTAAGTATAATATTTCTAAATAATTGAATTGAGTTACAGGAATTAAAATGTAATATTATTGATTAATTAAAGGTATAATTGTTTCATTTTAAAGTTAAAATATTCTTTTTTACCGAATAAATTAGTAACTATCCTTTTAGTAGTTTCAATTATTCAAGAGTTGAGTCCAAAAAATTAATGTTATTACTAACTTTATTAGGAATTAGTTCCAAATTACTCGCATAGAAATCTATATCTATGACACAATTGTCTGTAAAGACCAAACAAATCAGATCATCAACATATCTGCAAATTTTAAAATCTGTGGAAGTAAAAGAATTTTCATTATGATAAAAGTATAAATTAGCTAATATATATATATATATATAGAGAGAGAGAGAGAGAGAGAGAGAGAAATTGAATATAAAATCAAGTAATTGCCTTACGATAGTGAGGTTTGGATTAAAATGCTTTTCACGTTGAAAAGTTTTGGTTAAGCAAATAAAAAATTTAGTTCAAACTTTGCCCATAGATGGCGCTACTTATTCAAATGTTTGTATATCTGCATTGGAAATGGAGTACTTTTTTGGATGTGGTCCGAGTTACAAAGGGGGCACATATTGAAATATGGTAGTGGATAAAAAAAAATACTCTGTAACTACACGTCTTTAGTTTTTATGCTTTCTTTGGCATTTTTAAGGTACAGCGCCATCTATGGGCAAAATTTGGAACAATTTTTTTTTTCTAAAACTTTTCAACGTGGAAAGCATTTTAGTCCAAACCTCACTATCGTACGGCAATTACTTGAGTTTATTTTCAATTTTAAAATGTGTCAAGGATTTTTGGATCACTCTGTGTATATATATATATATCGAACCATAAAGGAATAAACATGGAATAAGCAATAAGGAACATGAAAGCAAAGAATCAAAATACTACTATGTGTGGAGGTACTATGGGTGGAGGATGTTCTTCTATTCTAGAAGGCATATTTTTAAACAAATATGAAGAAGATACCCATCTCTTAAATGAACTACTATACATACAGGAGGATGGTACTACCGGTTATCGAATGTACAATGAATGCAGGTATTTTCAATTTGAAAACCACTATATTATTCTATGGAATTCATCTTTGCACAAAAACGTGTTCAGAAACATCATTATAAACCAACTTACACGTAGCAAACGATTGCATGGCAATGCTACTTATCGATATCCCTGCGACCTCTGTTTCGAGCATGGTACGATAAAACAAGCTTTTCCAAAAATGTTTTGAATTGACATCATTAACGGTTTTTTGGCATAACCGTGACTGATTGCTATCGTTTGTACTTAAATAAAAGATCAAGTGAAATGTAACATTACCAGCTTTAAATCCAAGCCTTCAATACAAGTGTAGTTGGTATAGTTGTTTCTCGCTCTTCGAAGTTGAGATGTAGGTGGACAATGTGGTGTATAGTGTGGAACCTTTTTCTGCTATTCATAATGTAATCGAATATTGTAGTTCAAGCTTATTTCTAAATCATACTGGTTTTTAATTGTAATATCAGGCGAAGGATATATTGCAGAATGTTGATAAAAAGTTATTAGTATTTGCTATTGGCTTGACTAGGTACAGAATTTTTTCTGTCAATGATTCGTCCAATACGGGCTAATCATGTGACTTTGTTTCAGTGTATACTTTGATACATATGTATTCTATTCTATAGAAGGCGCCGGTTACCGGGAGTGTCGAAGCGACATAAAGCTGGCGTAACCGGGGAGCGGGGAGCCTCAACCCCCCCCCCCCCTCCCGGCCAATTCTTGGTACCTTGCTTTCATGTTCTATTAGTCCTTTATGGTTCGATATTATAATCCTCTTTGATGAACTATTAAACGCCTTAATGTGTGATTTCTGTTTATTTATCATGTTTTTTCCTGAATTTAAATTATATATATATATATATATACATATATATATATATATAGTGAGAGAGAGAGAAATATTTAGAACTATCTTACGGTAATAGGAATTGTCTTTTACGATTTCGGCCATGGTTACGGGGAGAATTCAACTCAAATTTGATGAAAGGTTATATTGTCATTGCAAATACGTATGTGTATAATTTTCAAGGAAGTCGGCTCGGTAAAAATGGATCAAAAATTTATTTCAAGGTTTGACCCAAACAAATAAAAAAACAAAGCATCCAATCTAAATAAAATGTTCATAAAAGCACACTTTTATTTTGTTCATAATGTCATAAATGTCAATGATCTAACAAAACACCAGTGTAAATACGAATTTCTTTTACCAGGGGTATTTTCATTTATTTAAAAGACAAAATGCATTCCCTATGGTCTCCTGAAATAAATTTCACGAACATCAAACGTTGCATAAAATTTTTATTTTTTCTGTTATCCCTGGGCAATATCTCTATATAAGGTTGTTATCTTATAAAAATATTTGTATTTCTATTTTCAACTGGAAAAACTGAGATTCCGAATTAAACAAAAAACAAATAAAATTTCCTGAAAAAAAACGCGTAATGACTTTTCGATTATTGTAAGGTTTTTCCAAACACAGAAAGTACTCCCTGAGGGAAAAAGTGTTCCTCAATATCAAGTTTATTCTTCTGAAGTTTCTGTTGCAGAAATATGCATGCTGTGGGGGGAAATATGCTTTTGGTCGTAATGGATAAAAAGCTATAAACGTGTTAGGATAGCTGAACTTAAATCAGTTTTATGCATCATACGACTGGGCACTTATTTGTATTCTTATGACCGCAAGTAAAACGCACAGATAATTTCACAGGAAAACAATAATTTAGATGTGTTGAATATTGTTTAATCTAAGGGATTCTGTAATTCGTGAAACAGATTCAATTGCGAAAATTATTGTTTCTAGTGTATATTTTATAATTTAGCAAGAATGTTTGTGCCCTTGTTTTATGAATTGAATAATAAGACAAAACGAAAATGCTTCTTTCATTTCAATTTCGTCTAATTGAATTTTGTTTAATAGATGACTCCAGATAATATTGCAAATAAAATTATTATTTTTACTTGTATTTATTTTTAATAACATAACAAAATAATCTTCCAACGACTAAAGAAATGTTTTATGCCGTCACAGGAGAAGTTCCCTTTGTGATACTGTAAATACAAAAAAAAATGATATATGCCAGAGTGGTTTTATAAGATGAGTAGTTTAAAAAATCACTAAACAGGAAGATTGGTACAGAGGGTGATAAAATGCACCGAAAATAAGTGTTCACATTGTAATTTTTTAGGTAAATGAACCAAAACTCAAACCTGAATTATGATCAATATTTTTTATAGATTTTATGGATTACTTTTATCAGCACATCACTGTAATTACCATTGTTGTTATAGAACATATTCTATAGCAGATCATTTCTCTTTATGTGTGATTCACAATGCTGTTTCTACAAGCAAAAAGAGCATAATGGTCTTCAATGTGTATATAAATTCATTGCAAAGTAAATATTATGTTGTCCGCAACTTTTACACATATTCGAGTGTCAGTAATTTTTAAGTAATCGCTTTTTAATGTTTCAAAGAGTATTACAACTAAGTTTGGTTCAGTTTCGACTCATTTCTCTTTATGTGTGATTCACAATGCTGTTTCTACAAGCAAAAAGAGCATAATGGTCTTCAATGTGTATATAAATTCATTGCAAAGTAAATATTATGTTGTCCGCAACTTTTACACATATTCGAGTGTCAGTAATTTTTAAGTAATCGCTTTTTAATGTTTCAAAGAGTATTACAACTAAGTTTGGTTCAGTTTCGACTGATGGGTGTATCCAAAAGTCACTGAATACAACTTTCATTAGAACTCTTTTCTATTTACATATGTTCGAAATTCTTAGTTATCAGCATTTTTCCTTAAAATAAAGATTTTAGCATATTTTGATATATATTATTTACAAATCATATGATCTCGCTAAATTGCTAATATTTCTTTGCTAAATTATATTGCAAATATTTGTTGATAAACATTATAATAAGTGATATATAATCTCTCTTTAAAAAATATATTCCTGAGAATTTTTAACACTCCATACGAGTAAACAGTTAAAGGTATAATTCTAAAATTTTACATATAGACTAATATGGACATTTACATAAGCAAGATATGAATATTATTTTGATTTAAAAGTAACTTAATCAAATAATTATTAACTACACTTTAAATTGTCAGTTTGGGCAAATATTTAATTTGTCGCACCGACTTCTTATCCGTGGTTGATAACTAGCAGAAACGTAAAAATATGGCATAAGACTGAATTCCATCAAAATTGAAGCACTGAAATCATAAAAAGTAAGTATTTGTTAATATATTTGGCAGCTATGATTGCCATGAACGATTAAGACTAATATGTAATTATTAACGCAGTTAGTAATTGTAGATTTTTGTTCTTACAAGCAATTAAAAAAGTAATTAAGAAAAGTAATTGTTTCTGAACACTACTGTTAGGACTTTTATCATGCTGACTATTTGCTTAACAGATAACCATATAGTGTTTTTACATTTGAAGCTGCGTACGTTTAAGAAAACATTAATTATTCTTGATTGTTAATTCTTAGATTTTTAAAAAGCGTCAAGTTCTGGGAATGAGGTTGGCGAGTGTAGAAAGTTGAGGCCGAGCCTCAAGTTCTAACAATAAGCTTCTGTTATAAAGTCAACGACTTATTAAATAAGCTTTAAATCTGAAAAGTAAAGCAATAATTTCACCGTAAATGAAATCTTCATCAACAGGTCGAAACTGGTAAAAACTGGTCAACCGGTTTCAATGACAAAAAATTGAAACAGCCTTCTTCTTCAAGAATCAAATCATGACAGTAAGTCTTCTGATTTGAGTAAGAGTAAAAAGAAAGTTGTTTGCTCTTGAAACCTGTTGGCCTGTTTATTTTTGTATATTTGCTGTATTTTAAGAAGCTTTAATTTATCGTGATTTTAAGGTACATTTGAAATAAAATTTAAAACACTTTCGCCTCTATGAAATTCCCTACCTGTATGTATTGATGAAATTTGTCACAATATATGAAAGTTCGTAACTTAAGTTCGTAACTTAACTTCACTCTAAAAGTCACTCTAAAAGTGGTGCAATATGAACACAAATAAAAAATTTCAAAATGCATCATACATACAAACTGCTGGTTTATTTGTTCCAAAAGCAAATAACAGCCGTCTCCTTCAGGACCGACAAAAAGTGAGTCCTAATTTCGTCAAGTGAAGTTGGCAACTGTTGTCAGTTGCTTACGTTATTTGAATAAGTGAGGTAGTCGTGAGTCTGTCGGTCCTGAAGAAGACAGCTATTATTTGCCTTTGGGACTAGTAAAACAGCTTTTTGTATGTATGCTGTATTTTGGAATTTTTTATTTATTGTGTTCATATTGCACCATTTTCAGAGTGATTTTTTGACGTAAATTTAAATTACGAACTCTCAGGCATAAAATCATCAGGCCTAACATCAAGAACGCTTCAATGGTACCTAACTCGAATAATATAAAAAAAAACTTCATTTGAGTATTTACTTTATTCCAATATTAAGAGATTAGCACCAAAACATTTAGATTTCAAAATTTTAATAATTTAATACTTTGTTTTGAATATTTCCAATAAAGAAGTTTTCTTTTATATGGCTTAATTACCTCAATGGCATCTAGAATTTGATTCTGCAGGACACGCGTCTCATATCGGACTCTTGCAAAAAAAACACATAATGGATGTTTTTATTTTCAATTTCTATAGACAAATAAACAGCCTTTTGGGGTATTTCAATACTTCCTTGATTTTATTCCTCTACTTTATTATATTATTTTCCACTAGAATCTTAAATCCAAGAATGATGATTTCTGATATTTAGTATGATGAAAGAAATATTCAATATACAATTATTATAGGGTAGGTAATTTAATAATATAATGTCTAGAAAGAAGTTGTCAGAATCTCCCCTCTATATGTGCCAATTTAGTCCTCTCAATTAAAAATAGCAGTCCATCAATTTCATGCTCAATCCGATCACATTTAGAGGTTGTGAGGATTCTTTTATTGCATGCTAATTTTACTGTTCATTATGTTAATTTATGCACGAAACGCCTCAACTCTGTATTCGAGAGTCACGTACTCACGACCGGCCAGGACTATAAATCCGATCACATTTAGAGGTTGCTCAAATTTTTTCAAAGAACATAGAATTTCATGAAAGGTGTTTAAGAATGAAAGTTTTAAATGAAATCCAAATAGAGCTATAATCCTTATATACAAATAAAAGGAAGCCCATACAAAAAGATGAAGGGATAAAACTGTCTCTGCCTTAATTAGTAACAAACCTCAGAAAAATATCTCAACTGCTTATTAGAAATCTTGGTTACTTGAAACTTTTTTAAATTTGAGTTTGAGAAATCTGTAAATATTAAATATATCTGTAAAGATTAAGCAAACGAACAAGGTGTTCGAACAATTTGTAAGTATTATGTAATTCCAACAACATATGGAACAGCGTAGAACATTATTTTGGCTCCCATGCGTCGTTGTTGTTATTTTGAAGGCAACGTTTCTGTGAGTAGTTAAACTGAGTAGTTAAACTTTCTGTGAGTCATAAATGTAAACTATAAAATAAAGCTTGTGGGAAAATACATTTCAAATGCTTCTTTTTGTTAAATCATTTATTTATTAGCAAAAATTAAGCACACATCCACAACAGAAGGTCTTCATTTTACTTCCTATAAGACGTACAAAAGTTTAAAAAAAGGGCCAGAGCGCTTTCGAGCATAAGTACGCTCTTCATCAGTGGCTACACGGAAATAAAATTTGAATCGTTCATATATAGACCAGATACAGCGACAAAATTTGCATAAGTACAATTTACAAAAGGATCTACGTTTAGACAAGGATAAACCGTCATTTATTTATTTATTTATTTGAACATGAGCGACCTGTAAATATTATTATTTAAGAAAAATTATGGATATTAGTCATATGTAAAAGAATGAAATAAAGCTTATGACGAAATGGACTTCAAAGTTTATAATTTAATCCCAACTCATGTAAATGTCGCACGCTATTCTAATACAAAATATAATTTTCTGAAACCAACTGTGCAACAATTATAAAATTTTTAAGTCCACAAACTGTTAAAGATGTCGATGTTGTGCTTGGGTAGTCTGTATCCGCTTTTTCTCCACTTTCGTTTGCAGGCGACATATGCGCACTCACTTCAGGCATTTCCCCAGCGTCGACTCCTCAGTTTTTGTTTGTTTACAATTTGCTGATAAGATGATTCTGCGATTCAGAGTGTGCAATTCTCGAACCCAAGTCATTTTAAATAATTTTATTTATAAAATAGTGACCCAGTAAATTGTGTTCAAATATGTTATTTAAGCAACAAACGCTACTTTAATTATTTATATGTAGTGGTCGCATACTTATTATCTGGACATCGACCGGTGGTTCGTTCTAGAATTAAATATGTAGCTGGATACCATGCTTTGCTTAAATTTCGGTTCGCTAAAGACAGCTTAGTTAATTTTATATCTTTGATTGGCAATATGGCAAGTTTAACAATTTATCAGACAGATACGTTATACTAGAATTAAGGGGTCATCTTAAGGATTATAGAATAATTCTTCTTTGGTAGGGGTTCATATATTAATCATTTGTTGTTAGGGGATAGCATAGTTCTTAATAGTACTAATTGAGAGAGGTGTGTGGTTAGCGTGTGTTCAGATATTTTTAGAGCGCTAGTGCCGTAGGCGAGCAGATCAAAGGTAATCTCATACATGATTTTATAAAACCCGTTGTATGTCTGGATACATATCTTTTGAATCAAATTAATTCATGGAAAAGAAATGACCTACAAAATAAATAACGCAGTTTAAATTTTACCACCGCGTTAGAAAATAAATGTTTAACACAGTTCATTTCGTAGTCACAATAGTGAAATATTAAAATTTGCAAGACATTCAAAGTGCAAATTCTTTCTTGAAACATTAGTTTTCAACGCTCCCGTTCTACAATATTAAATTTTGAAACTTAATCGAATTAGAATAGTCTCTGACAAGTACAAGGACAAAACGTATAGTGAAAGCTACGTAGGTGCTCAGCAAAACTGTCAGAGAGGGAAAAAGATAAATAAGTAATTTTTAAAAGAGTTGTCATTACATTTTGCAAGTACAAATCTAACTTTGTACATTAGCAATACATAAAGTAAACACTAATTTAATTGTTGAGAAAATAAAAAATAAAACTATCTGTGAGACCAGAAATAAATCTCACATTTGATGAGACAGCTCTATGTGAAAATTTGCTGTGGCCAAAACAGCGAACAGTACTTCAGTCTGGCTGTCACCGTGTTTTATCAGCCCGTGAACCTAAAGGTCAGAAGACGATAAATTTAGGCGGCCATGACAGAGGGGTTGAGCTGGGCCTTACGAGATGTGGAGTGGTCCCATTGGTTAAAGGAGTAACCAATGAAAAAAGAAGATGTTACGTCAAACTCAAAGCGGCAAATGGAAGAAAAGGGGGAGTTACCCCCCCCCCCCCAACGAGGGAACCACAGCCTGCGATCCGAGAATCGAGAGAAATAATGAAGATTTGACTTAAGAAGGACGTGAGCAGATTTGTGCAATTTGTGCACATATAGCTTGTACAACATGACTTAAAGATTTGTGCAAATGTTCCAAAAAACTGGCTAGATCTATAAGGTGGAGTGCAATCAGATGTACGAGAAGGAGTCACACTCAAGTCCTCTGGATGAGTCGACGGTCTGGATCTTCAACACCAAAGAGTTATGGCGGTGCAAATAGCATTTGATATATGATCAAAGCCCAAGAAAGATTTGAAGGTATGTGCTCATTAACAATCACAGGTCATAGACACATGATAGTAATTTTAATAGTATTGGTCACATATGTCCCCTCCGCCGCAATAATTAATGAGAATAGTTTTTGTTAAGCATATAATTAATAATGTGAATAATTGGTGTAATTAAATAATTTAGATTTGATGTTGTTAATAAATGTTTTATTGTTAAAGTTTAAATGGTGCAATCAATGAGTATTATAATAATTAATTATTCCATTACAGGACTCACACGAAAGGTAAATAATTGGAGGGTTTTATATAGCGGCACAACTAGCAATGTACGATTTCAATAACAAATCCACTAATATGAGAATTTACGGCAATGTTAAGATATGATGATTAGTAGCAATAATTAATGTTATTAGTAATAATTAATGTTAATTAAAAAGTTGAACTTAATTATTTTTAATGTGTTCCACACTATCTAAAAATGGAACTATCATTTAGGAAATACTCAGATTAATTTCTTCAAATTGAAAAGTTTATTGCTGAAGTATTACTAAAAGAAAATGAACACTTTGTTAAAATGGAAAAAAATTCACAAATTTTCAATCGGCAATGACTCTGGGTGATTAGTCATTGATTCGATATTTTATCTCTATTATTTAAAACTGTTTTTTTGCAATTCGATTTATAATTTAAGCTTTCATAGCAAACTAAGTTCCAAAATTTTTGGTTAATGATTTATGATAACATTAATCATTAATGTTATCATAAATCATTAACTGAATTATTGCTGAAGTATTACTAAAAGAAAATGAACACTTTGTTAAAATGGAAAAAAATTCACAAATTTTCAATCGGCAATGACTCTGGGTGATTAGTCATTGATTCGAATTTTTATCTCTATTATTTAAAACTGTTTATTTGCAATTCGATTTATAATTTAAGCTTTCATAGCAAACTAAGTTCCAAAATTTTTGGTTAATGATTTATGATAACACGTTACTCTGGGTTGTGTCATAACCACAATTATTTATTTCCTTTTTCTCTCTGTAACATTATTCTTTTGCACCGCACATTATGTACATTTTTTATATATTTTATTGTTTTTCTTGCATTACTGATATTTTATCACATAGCTCTTTAGACGTTTCTTTAGCCATTTCATTAGCACAGGCGAAACTCTCAATTGGCGTGTTAAGAAGAAGCACAACATGAAAATATATCCCAAACTTTCATCTGATTGATGGCAAAATTTTTCCATATTAATGTTTTACTAAAAACTTTTTTTGAAATCTTTCAGGATTTGCAATATGTAGAACTTATATGATGACTGAAATAGATTCAGTATTAAATTCTGGGGATTTTTTCCCATTCTCGGTTCCAATTTTGTTTATTTCTTGCAACATACACTTCTTAAAATTGGCTATAGCTAGATGTTTATATAACTGAACAACAGATATGGATTTAGCTACTAAGAATTTGCTTTTCTACTTCCGGTATAAGAAACACTAACGTCTATTTCACAAAATTGACTATAGATAGATTTTGATAAATCCTATTAATCTATTGTTTTGTACATTTTAGTCACATTTTTATTTTGAGCATTCAAATTTAATTGTTCTTTTACATACCGATAAATTTGTACAAAATATATTAGCAATATTATTTTTTCTTTTTAAGTACAAATGTGAGTTTTAGTACAAATGTGACTTTTAATAAAATTATTTTAATTTTAAACCTTTTGCTCTTATATTTCAATTTCTTGTTTAATCATCTTAAATAATATTTATAAAATAAAATAAGTGTTAATTTTAAAACACTCAAGTTACTCCAAAATGTTAGATATTTTAACTTTTTTATCTGCTTTGATATTTTGTTTCCCCTTTGTGGAGAATTTATACCGTCGTCCTTTCTAAATGTGCAATTATCTTCTTTTTAACACGAAGAATCTTTAACCAGGCGAAGGCTTTCAGAAATGTAAATTATTTCCAAATCACTGTAATGTGTTTCATGCTTAAAAAAATTAACGATAATATATTTATGCGTCATTAATCACAATATGGTTATACATAATAGAGTCATTCATCATTTATGCATCATGTATGCATCGTTTATTCATACCCTTGTAACATATTCTTTAGCTAAAGGTATAAATACTGACGTAATAATTTGTGTTTTACAGGATTTCTTATGTTTCTCGAATATCAAATATATTCACGAAATGTAAATTTATATATATATATATATAATACAAACTAATACAATATATTTATATATATAATACAATGTATATATATATATATATATATATATATATATATATATATATATATATATATATATATATATATATATATATATATATATATATATATATATATATATATATATATATATATATATATATATATTGCATACTATCCTACAATAAATCATCTAAATAGCAAGCAATTTTTAGGAAATTTAGTGATGTATAATCTAATATGTTAAAGGTCGGGCTTAGTGATTAGCACTATCGAATAGAATTAGGCTGTTTGAGGGTAGAAGTAGTGAAAAGGAAAAATTTACAATGATATTTCATCAAAATGTACTTATTTAATGCACGATGATGCGAAACAACTGAGCTACATACCTGTTGCTTTGTATTTTCTTTATACATTTGTCTTACTCTATGGGTTCTATTGTAGGCTATGACTGGGGATACTCGACCTCTAAAAAACTGACTTGTATATATAAATTGTTTAAATATTTTTACACTTTACATAAAATGAAAATTGAATATTTTTTTAATTTACCATGAATTAAAAGATAACCAATTGGACCATACTGTGGGAACAAACCTCCCTAACAGCATTTTTTTCACAGTGACGTGAGATTTAAGTCACACTGTGACTTTGGGACGTCACAGAACGTCGCAGTACGTCTCGGCAATGTCATATTGAGGTCACAGCGAAGTCACTTTGGTCATTTTTATGGTCGTCTGTGACGTCACATTGTAATTGCCATTGTAATGTCGTCACATTGTTACGTGTTAATTAAATTGTGGAAACGTCTCAGAATATAGTCACAATGGAGTTACAAAGTTACTAATACGTAACGTCGCATAGAAGTCACAAATATGATGTCATATTGAGACCCAGGTATCACGTGACTATAACGTCACTGTCACAAATGTGACGATCTTTGCTGCGAGGGCTGTTTCGGCAGATTCGAATTCGATTGTCACTTCCGACAGCCTGCGAGTTTTATTCAAAATGATGTTTAGTGTTCTATAGCACCAGTAAAATATTAAACTGAAATAGTAATATTCATAGACAGCCAATGAAAGTAGTAATATACTTATTGGTGGTGGTTTACAAGAGAAGGGTGTAGTTGTCAGGAATTATCAAAATTTCCTATTTGTACAGCTTTTCAATTTGATTCTAGAAAATCACTGCATTGATTTTTGCCAATTGCAACCCACTTAACAAATTTTGTATTATTTATCAAGCAGAAATATTAAAACAGATGAAACCATCTTGAAAGGTTTAGGGTTAATAGCAGAGTTGGCTGGTTTAAGCCCCATTGTGTAAACCACGTTTTCTTACAAAGCAATTTTTGTTGCTTAAAACCATGGGTTTTGGAGGGTGTTTTTTAAACCCTGTGTTTTACACACTGGTTAATAAATATTTGTTTGGAATTGGAAACACGCAGTACAAAAATTTTCCAGTATTTGAGAAACATGTGACTACTTAACTCCACCGAACTGAAATGGGTACAGTTGTCTATATAATCGCTAAAAACCGCGTTATCTCAGAAGTAAGATTACTGATAATTGGACCCTTTTATTTTAAACCATTGGATATAATATCAAAACTTAGAATGCAGACTAAAAAGTTCAATATTATCAATTATTATATGTATCCAGTACTTATCCAGTCCATATACAAATTTATGTATTTTTATATACACTCTCATTATACATACAACAATTGCAAAAATTTCCAACTTTAATACCAGCACTTCACTTAGCTTATTCTAAATTTAAATTTCCCCTGAATGACGTGATTTTCGCGTTTGCGTGGTAATTTTGTTGGAAGAAAAAGTAATTACATATCTGTTCGACATTTTTCAGCTAATTCGATAAAAAGTTTTATTACTTCGATGAACTCTGGCTATTATCTTTGATGATAAAACTAAGACTATATATTTTTACAAGTTTTTTCTAGTTGCTTAGAATTTTTTGTAAAAAACATTTCTAGTGCAAAACATTATCGCATGCGTAAACGATGAAGAGGTAATTCAACAGCTCTCTTCAGCGTTTATGTATACAATAATGTTTAAACCCCTTCATGAAAATACATAATTATCTATAATTCTGTTATTTTGTTTGATAAATACATCGTTCAAGCTTTTATTAATAATATAAGCAGAAAATAATCTCTCATATAATATCCAAACTTGATATTATGTGAGACTTATATAATATTGACTCATATGATACTTATATAAATTAACTCAAATGATATTTATATAACATACTCTAAATTTCAATATTATTAAATATTTAATGTATCCATTTTTACTTTCACATGTGATTTAAATTTTCTTATACACTACCTGACACAGAAAATGTAACACCATAACAGAACGAATAACGTGTGATGAAAAAGGACACACGGGCAGAGATAGCATATATAAATAAGTGATGTTAATTCCAGAAGGATAATCCCATACAGTAATTATATAGACAGGGTGATCAGTAGGCATTAGGAACACCTCTTGTCGCGCTATAAGCAGTAACACTTCGAGAGACGGATGCAATGTGCATGCGGATAGTGTCCTAAGGAATGGATGGTTATATGCCTTCAGTCATCCTCCACAGTTCGTCTTCTGTTTGAGGCGAGGGACAGGGCAGTCAAACGACATTTAATCACGTCCCATGCACACCCATGCATGGGGGAGATCTGGAAACAGCAGAGGCTAAGGAAGCACCAGGATACCATGAAAGTCTTGTCTGCTGATGGTTGCGTGCGTGGTCGCGAGTTATCTTGCTAAAAAAAACAGTATTTTTAAACTTCTGAAAGTAGTGATGTTTAACCAAGCACATCACCTCATCCACATATCGTCCTCTGCTTGAGGTGGGGGCAAGGCAGTCAAACGACGACCAATCACGTCCCATACATATTCGACGGCTGAGAGATCCGGAGACAGCGGAGGCCATGGAAGTATCTGGATACCTAGCAAGGTGTGTCTGCTGATGGTTGCTGTGCGTGGTCACGCATTATCTTGCTGAGAAAACAGCATTTTGCAACCTCTGAAGGTAGGGCAGTGCAACCGGCCGCAGCATCTTATCCACATATCGCCATCGTGTCTCTGATACGGACCAGAGTTGACCGACTATCGAAGCCCATGGCACCTCAAACCTTGATGCCAATTTGTCGAAAAGTATGGCGTTCAGCGCGGATTTTATCTGTCTAAACGTTGTCCCCAGACTCTCACGCGACGACTGTCATTCGACAAACAGAAGAGCGACTCTTCGGTAAACACTACCATGTCCTATTCAGTCGTCCGAGAGGCTCGGGTTTGATTTCATTGCAAACTCTCACGTCGATATCTTGACATTAATGGCAGTCTTCGTAAAGGACAGTTTGAATGCAAGCCGCTTTCGGCCAGTCGCCGAGAAACTGTTCTCGTCGATATTGGAACATCCAATGTACCCTGCAAATTCCGCAGAATGCCGACAGTCGTCGTTTGTGGGGCCGCCATCACATGCCGACGAATGCGTGGATTAAAGTGTGTTGACTTTCGTCTGAATGGACTTGTACCGCTAGGATGATTCACATGCCCTACTTCAAACCTTCTTCTCCAAATCATTTGCACAGTGGACGCATCTAAGCAGAGGCGATACGCTGCAGAGGCGATACGCTTCAGAGGCGATACACTGATACGAGCACTCAGCCGTACGTAGGTCTAAAACGAATCCTCTAGTACGATTGTCCAATTACTGAAACGGACTTCAAAGTCATCGGCCAGGCATCTCTTCAACAACACGTGCCCTCTGAAACGAAAAACTGCTCGAAAACGGGTTTCCGTAGCCGAAAGACAGTAACAACTGCTGGCGCATCGAACTTTTCCATCCCTTTTATCCTGATATATAATCATGTGACCTACAATATTGTGGCAATTAATTGAGAAATGTCATTTTTTTCGTTTTATCACACGTAAGCTTAGGAAGAAGCACTCCAAATTAGCTCAGAGTTCAAATTGCAGTTGTTATCAAAGTAGCAAGTGTTCGTATGCACCTGGTAAGTAGCAGGTGTTCAAATTCCTCCACCAGGTGGCAGGTGTTCCGCAGTGGTAGTTTCTCAGTTGTTACGGGGCTCATTACCGTCATGGATATCAGCGCGGAAACATGTGCTAAAGTGATTGCGCTTAGAGAACACACTTCTAAGACGTTCGAGGAAATAGGTAAAATATGTGGACTGAGTACAGCAAGTGTCAGGAGGATCTGGAAGCGGTTTCAGGAAACAGGAAATGCTAGAACCAACCGCTCTGGAAGATGCGGCCGAAAAAGATCAACTTCGACTCGTGACGACAAAACTTTACATCGAATGAGTGTTAAAAATCCTTGATTAACCAGTTTTGACCTGTCTAAGTCCATGGTGGCAGCTGGTGTTGATATTACACCTTCAACAGTGCGATACAGGATGTTAGAACGCCGACGGAGAGAGCACGTCGACCGTACAAGAAGCAGTCTGACGCTTCGCATGAAGAAATAAAGGTTGGAATGGGCACGAAAATACAAAACATGGACTGGGAGAAAGTTTTCTTTTCTGACAAACACATTTTGTGGTTCAGGGATTTAGATCTATGTTCGTGAGAAGGAGCCAAGGAGAACCTCTCAATCAGCACCACATCAATCAAGCACCCAAGCATCCGCCCAAAAAGATGTTTTGGGGTTGTTTCAGCGTTTTGGGGACAGAATCTCTTGTTCCCGTAGAGGGAATGATGAACAGTGCCAGTTACGAAGTCATATTGACCCGAAAAGTGCTTCCAACCATGGCTAAGCTGTGGTCGAACGGAGATTGCGTTTTCCAACAAGACAGCCTGCCATGTCACACTTCGAAGCGAATCAAAAATTTCTGCTCAAAAAAAAATATTACCGTACTGGATTGGCCCGAGAATTCACCAGACTTGAATCCCATAGAAAATTTGTGGGCTATTGTCAAAAAACGGCTTCACAAATTTGACTGTACGACGAAGGACAAGCTAATTTCGGCCGTTATTGACATATGGTTCAGAGACGTTGAAATTAAAACTACATGTGCTAGTCTAGTACATTCCATGCCGAAACGTGTCTGTGATGTTATAAAGTCTCGGGGAGGTTATATCACTTATTAGTTTTAAATGTATCCATAGAAAACTTGAATAAAACTGAATTTTATAAAAAAAACTGCATTTCTCAATTAATTGCCACAAAACTATACTTGCATTTCAGATCATTTTCATACATCGGCCAGTTGCGTTTGTCTTGCAATGTTGCATAATTATACGGTTAAAGCTTCATGATGTTGCATTTGCTGTGTCGGGTACAGTATATATATATATATGTGTGTGTGTGCATATATATATGTATATATATATATATATATATATATATATATATATATACTAACTAATTAAAAATGAATGTTACCACAGAAACTCGTAAACAACTAGACAGAAAATAAGAAACCAATATACAATACGCGCATAATGCAGCAGACAAGTATATGGATAAATATTTGAAATGTAATAATAAGAATATGTAAAAATAAAAAAATAAAAATACAATTCAAGTAATATTAACATCACCATAGAAGCAAATTCACGGCCATAATGCCGATAAGAGAAAAGAACAGAACCTTCCCAAATTCGATGATTAATCAGAATTAAATTCCTCTTCAGGTCTGAGTTCCTCTTCAGTTCTAATTAACCCAAACAAATTTGTTTGGGTTAATTAGAATTAAATACTCAGACCTGAAGAGGAATTTAATTCTGATTAATCATCGAATTTGGGAAGGTTCTGTTCTTTTCTCTTATCGGCATTATGGCCGTGAATTTGCTTCTATGGTGATGTTAATATTACTTGAATTGTATTTTTATTTTTTTATTTTTACATATTCTTATTATTACATTTCAAATATATATATATATATATACAATTTCTTATATACAACACGTAATCGAAGAAATTGCGAACTTCAATATCAGCACTTCACTTAACACATTCTACATTTAAATTTCCCTAATGAGGTATTTTGCACGTTTGCGTGGCAATTTTGGTGAAAGAAAAAGTAATTACGTCCCTGATAGAACTTTTTTAACCTAATTCTAATAAAAGTTTTATTACTTGGATGAACTCTGGCCATTATCTCAGATGATAAAACTAAGACTATTTCAGCTTAATATTTTTTACGAGTTTTTGCAAGTTATTTGCTGTTTCTGTTATTATTTACCCTTTTTTTGCAAAAGACACTTTTCACTGCAAATCATTATCACATGCATAAACGATGAAGAGGAATTTTAAGAATTTTTTAAAAATAATTAACTACTTCGTGAAAATAAATAATTATATATTCTGCATTTTTAAATATCAAAACATAATATTTGCCCACGAATGAGTAAAAATGTATTAGTATAATGAGCATATATTTTTTAGTGTTATACAAACCATCTATATTACGCTTAGGTACATAGATGCTGTACCGAATTTTGAAAACTGGGCGAATTCTCGTAAATGGTAACTGGCTCAACCTTAGTAACATTGTTTAAAACAGGAAATCAGAGGGATACTTTTATTCCATGATTTAAAAACTTCACAAATACATTTTACTTAATTAAATTACAATGCTTGATGCATGACGTAATAAATTTATATTATTTGATGCATGAAGTTATAAAATTATATTGTTTGATATATGAAGGTATAAAATTGTATTGTTTGATGCATGAAGTTATAAAATTTTATTGTTTGAAGCATGGAGATTATAATAGTGATATGTTATTTTATACGATGTTTTATACTCTCTAAACACTCTTACCCAAAGAAAAAGAGTTAAAGAAACTTTAAAAATGTAATAACTTTTTTTATCCACTTATTAAATTAAAATTGACTTAGCGTTTCTAATTAATTTCGAGTTGGTTTTAAGTTAGTTGTGCAGGTAGAAAATCATGGAGTGCCAATGAAACTGCAGATGCAGCTATTGGAAAAAACATTGAGAAAAGATTACTGAAGGCACAATGTCACATTAAGTATTCAGGTCAACAATTAGTTGCCTTTTCACTCCAGTCTAAAGGGGGGTAGGGGAATCGTGGAAAAAGAGAAAATTACATAGAGTTCCAGAAAACGGGTGGTGCTCTTGTGTTAGAATTGTAACAAATCACAATTTAGAGTCCCTCGAGTAGGAAAGCATTGAAAATAGTCTCAGACAAAGAAAAAATGAAAAACTTAGAACCAATTAAATTGTTTTTTTCTGAGTCTAATCGTTAAAAGTTTCACAGATTCTTAACTGCTGATGACATGTGTGAGTAAAGGTGGCATTATGTTAAATTGCGTATGAAAAGCGTAACTAAAATGCCAAATGTATTGAAAGTATTTTAAAAGAAAAGAAACAGATTGTAAAGAACCTTGTTGCTTCAACTGGGGTTTATATCATAGAACTTTAAACTGGCCAGACGACGCTTTACCATTAAGCCACTAGTGCGGAATTGCAAACTCTTATCGTCGAAGTTTATTCTTCAATATTTAGTAAGTAAAGTAACTGCAGGTGGAGATTTTGCATATTTTAATGAAGACTATAAGTTGATAAATTATGACGTTTTGAAATGTTCTTTGTGTTTTACATTTTCTTTTTCCCAAACAATTGCCAAATGAATACACATAAATTTACGTTCTTCAAAAAAATATTTTTGTAAGTAAAATATTGAGTATTTTGGAAATGCACGACTGAGTTTGAAACTATATATACTAATTGCCAAATATCCGTCTGTCTGTCTGTCTGACAGGCTTTTTTAGGCACTCTGCGAATAGGTAGAGATTTCCAATTTGTTACACGGTTCGATCGTTCGATAAAACTCTCTGAAAAAATCGAAGTTTTCGAAAACGTTATCTAGAGGGGGTGCTCCACACCAGAACGTTCGAAAAGTGAAATGATAAGATAGCGACTTCAAATTTGCTGTATGTGTAACTCCTTCAAAAGGAAGAAAGTGTGCAATTTTAGATTTCCAATATTTTCTACTTAATGGGGTGTAGCACACCAAACTATTCGATTTTCGGAATAAAGGAGAAACGCCCCTTTTAAAACGTGATAAAGGCTTGATATTTGGTATATGAGCATCTGATAGTAAACACAAGAATAGAGTTTTTCAAAAATGTATATTTAAGGGGGTGGGTACTTAACACAAAAACATTCGAAAGGTGAATTGATAGAAAAAGCATGCTTCGTGATGAGATAGAGACTTCAAATTTGGTGTACGGGTAAATTGTTGGAAAGGAAGAAAGTGTGTTATATCAGTTTTCCAACATTTGCTATTGTAGGGGGGTGCCGTTCACCAAAATATTCGATTTGCCGAACAAATGAAAAACGCTTCCTTTACAATGTGGTAGAGGCTTGAAATTTAGTACGTGGACTAACCATTTGATAAAAAAACAAGACTAATACGGATTTATAAAAATATTCATTAAGTGGGTGCTACACAGAAAAACGTTCGAAAGATGAAATGATAAAAAACATGCTTCGCTATAGAGACTTCGAATTTGGTGTACGGGTAGAGAGTTTGAAAGGAAGAAAGTTTGCAATTTCAGATTTCCAGTATTTGCTACTTTAAGAGGTGCCGCACATTAATATGTTCGATTTTCCGAATAAATAAGGCACGCTCCCTTTTAAATGTGATAGAAACTTTATATTTGGTATATGGGTCAATCATCTGATAAAAGTTTTTCAAAAGTTTTGAGTTTTTCAAAAATTTTCACAGAAAAGCATTCGAAAGGGGAAATGATAAAATAGCATGCTTCGGGATGATATAGACTTTACTTTGATGTACGGGTAGATAGTTCAAAAAGAAGAAGTGCGCAACTTAAGTTTTCCAATAATTTATTCTTTAGGGGGTTCTGCAAACCAAAATATTCGATTTGAAGAATAAATGTGAAACGCGAAATATTCAAAAATTTACATTATTCGGGCGTTGCTTATTGCGAGACCGTTGATTTTGAACGGGTATTCGGCAAGTAATTGAGTAAAATCATATTTAAAAATTGGACAGTACCTCTAAATAATCAATTTTCGTTATTTCCTTTTAAATGCTTCGCTATTTTGGAATTAATAAAATCACTAGCACTGTTTGCATTTGTATTTGACGATTTTTCATAGCTTAACATTTGTAAATTTATCTGGTAGATATAAACTTTAGTACTGTTCTCAATCCAGTCCTAAACTCATAATTCTCTATAATGATTAGAAATGTGCATTTTCGTAGGTAATTTTGGTTGAAACAAAATGTAATTAAGTCCATGTTATGAGAAATATTTTCGAGCTTCATGTAATAAAAGTTTTATTACATTGCTATTTTCTAGGATTATTATACGAAGATATTTTTCAACCTTTTACATTTGGGTTATAGTTAAGTTATTTTCCAGTTTTATGGGGTACGTGTGTTTAAAACAAAAAGTTCCCGGGATCGTTTTATGATAATCTGTAAAAATCTGTATATATATATTTGTTGAAGAATAATAATTTTGTTAAGGAATTCCTTTTATAGCATGTAAAGTTAATGTATTGTTGACAGTCAAATTTTTTATCAATTGTCTTAATATCTATTTGTCACGATCTACTTGAGATACAGCTTATATGACGACTGAAATGAATACAGCATCAAATTTCTGAGGAGAAGGGGAAACACAGAGGATTTTCAAATCAGATCATTTTTCCATTTCCTGTTAAAAAATTATAATTTTCCTTGAAACATTTATTTATTTTTTTAATTTGGCTATACATAGTGCTTAAATGATAATTCATATGGTTTTGACATAGGGTGGCTGGCTCGCTGCGACTTCCCCTTAAGGTTCTATATTCTGTTCTACTTCAAAAATGATCCCTGAAATATATATTTTTCGATATTGACTATAGATAATGCTAAGATAGTGTAGATGACTAATATGGAGACTGCATTAAATTTTAAAGGGGGTAGAATGACTAAAAGACTCCCCTTCCTTTAATCGAGATTTCACCATAGATTCAAAATTTGATATTTTTTCCTGTAACATCTATTTTTCAAAAGCTGGCATATAAAGAGCTTAGATTCTAAGCAACTGATATCGATAATGTTTAATGATCACTGGACGTTTGCTTATTCAGTACATAACGTATCATAACTAAGAACTTTATTAAACCCAAATTAGGAACATATTAAAACATGATTAACAAATTGCATTATAAAGGAAGATATATATACATATATATGTGTGCGTCTATGTATGTATGCAGTTTATAGCCATAAGTCTAAGCGTCTTACGGCCATGTAAATTGATACACATATACTTGAGGACAAGATAAGCTGCATATCGGCGTTATTCTTTTTTAATTTTGAATAGTTTCTAGTTATTTTAAATTTTACCCAGATTTACAAATACATTTCAAAGTTACCTGAAATATTACCTCACAGTTTCTCTCTTCACTCCATCGGAAATATCGATGGCCATTCTTGCCAACTATATTCCTACATGGGACAAATACTTCATGTTTCTTTCTTTAAATACATAAGAATTCGCATGTTTTACCTTATTTGATATATATACATATATATATATATATATATATATATATATATATATGTGTGTGTGTGTGTGTGTGTATATATATATATATATATATATATATTGTTGTGTCCGAAACATTAAGATTAGCACAATTCGATATTTTGTCTAAAATTTACCCATATATCTCAGCATTCTAACGAAAGCAAATACTCTCGTTCGAATTTCGATTCTATTGCACTACTTTCCATATATAGGGTCTTTCAGAAAGGAATCCCTAACTTTGAAATGACATAACTGCGAAACAGTGATAGACAGAAAGATGAAACAAGTGGTATGTTGGATAGACAGGTCTGGAATTTTAAATATACCGGTTTGTAAAACTAGTTACAAGATTGGCTAACAGCAAGCACAGTGAGCTTTAAATAACTTATAAATGCTCAGAAGTACAGAACGCTCAGTCCCCCTACTTCCCGGATCTCAATCCATGCGACTTCTTTTTTGGAGGCCATTTGAAGGACACTTTTTACAGTAAGAATCCTCAAACGTTAGTTCATCTGTTAGGCATGTGCATGCATTTCAGTAGAGACATTGCAGAAGGTGGCTTTAAACTTCGCCCATCGCTTGCGTCATGTTACCGATATACACGTTGGCCATATGAAATCCATGGTAATGTCATTTGACCTATGTTTACGAAAAACAATCTCACCCAACTATTTAAAGGACATTGCACTGAAACTACAGCACCCTCTGTTAGCCAATCTTGTAAATTTTGCAAACCTATGTATTTAAAATTTCAGACCTATCTATCCAACATACCACTTGTTTCATCTTTCTGTCTATCACCGTTTCGCAGTTATGTCATTTCAAAGTTAGGGAGTCCTTTCTGAAAGACCCCGTATATTATGCAATATGTAGGGAAAGCAATATATGTTATAAGAATATCTTAAATTTTGTATATTGATAAGATCAAAATTTCATTAATCATTGTAAATACTTAATATATTTTCTCCATTTAATATGTTATCGTAATAAATATTTTCTTATCGGATTCCTTCTTATGTAAATAACCTAATATATGTGAACATGCATGACTATAGATAATGGTTATAGATAATGCTAAGGTAATGTAGATGACTAATATTGAGTCAGCATTAAATTTTAAAGGGGATAGGTTGACTAAAATCTTCCTCTTCCTTTAATCGAAATTTCACCACAGATTCAAAATTTGACATTTTTTCCTGTAACTTCTATTTTTCAGAATCTGCTACATACAGAGCTTAGATTGAAGGCGAGTGATATCGATAATGCTTTATGATCACCGGTCGTTTGCTTATTCAGTATATAACGTATCATAACAGAGAACTTTATTAAACCAAAATTAGGAACATATTAAAACACTATTAACAATATTACATTATAAAGGAAGATGTATATATGTGGGTCTATGTGTGTATGCAGTTTATAGCCACAATTCTAAGCGTCATACGGCCATGTAAATTGGTACACATGCACTTGAGTACCCGAGAAGGTGCATATCGGCGTAATTGTTTTTTTAATTTCGAATAATTTTCACTTATTTTAAATTTTATCCCGATACACAAATACATTTCTAAATGATCTAAAATATTACCCCACAGTTTCCCTTTGGCACCATCGGAAATATCGAAGGTCGTTCTTTCCAATTATATTTATGCATGGGACAATTACTTCATATTGCCCGGGCATAAAAACAGTCTTTTAAACGGGAAAGAGGGGTCGCCATCCCCCTCTACCATTTTATGCCTTGCATTTGGTCATTTCCCCTCTTTTTCATATGAATCTTGTATGTTACTTTAGGAGAATGTGCTGCATTGCGCCAACTTCTGGAGAAAAATTGGATAACTGTGAAATAATTTCATTTCAATATGTTTACTATGCTATATATATAGGGACTCCGTGTCTTGCAGCATTGCGCGGATATATCGTCTCGGTTTTCTTGTTTGATGTTTTATGACCTGGGTTACTTCTCGGATCATACACGTGCTGTGGTGGTCTTCCGTGTGTTGTTGGATCGGCATTTAGGTTAAAATTGGGGACGCATTATGGTATGTTGTGTTATTTTGATTCCATGTTGTTTTATTATATCATGAATTGTAACTCATTTAGCATGTTTTTAACAAGGTAGCATTTGCCTTTTAAGTGTTTTATAGTATTTATGTGTTTTATTGTGTTTTAAGTTACCTAACACGGACAAATACCTATCTACGTCCATTTTATAAATAACGTATTTCAATGAAATGATATTTATATAAAATCCAAAAAAAAGTTTAAAATGTTCTAAAAGTCACTGAGTCATGCATTCGCACATCCAGGCCATTCTTATATGCTTTATGAAGATACAGCTTTTATGGATGTTTTATACTTTCTCCACAGCTTTAATGAGCAAGATGGTGGATCTAGTGAAAAACAACCACGTTTTACAATTACTCCTCAATAAGAGATATAAACTGTTGAAATTATACTTTATGAATGAATACAACTATATTATATAGCGACTGGCAATTATACTGTTATAAAGTATATGCCCGGTAATACAACAATACAGGGTAGTTGTATTATCGATAACCAGTTACCCTCAAGCTTTATATATGATGCCTAACGTAAATAAATATTTCAAGCCTGTGCAACATGCTATTGCAAACACTGTGACAAATATAAATAGCGTCTGTAAAGTTTCTCATTGTTCTACCGACTCGATCCTTAATCTAAAGGGATCAACCTTTTTTAAATATTCATATCGTCATTATTTTAATAGAATACGTAATTTCAAGTTTAAAAAATGCCAATCCCATCGATGTAAACTCTGCCCAGTGGCAGACCCTCTCCAAATATCTACTCAAGATCCCAGTTACGGTACATTCTGCAAAACCTATAATGTCATCTACTGTATTACTTGCCAAACATGCCAAGCCAAATATATCGGCCAAACCAAGAATCGTTTGCATTTGCGAATCAACTTGCATCGAAGTCAAATTGGCAAATCTCTTCTCACTGATGCAACTATCACCAATTTGGAACTCCGTCATTATGGAAACCATGATTTTTCACAAATAATTGTTACAATCATCGATGTAGTACCTAAACTATCAGAAAGACTTTGGTGGGATAATACACACATCCAACAATATGGAACAGCTTTTCCGTATGGACTCAATACGATAATATTTAATGTCAATTATAATTTGGAATCTTGTAAAAATGAAAAACGTAATCCTGTATTACAAGATATCCATCCTGCTATAAAAAAGAGATGGCAAAGGGGAACAAGAAAAAGGAAAAATTTCAGTTATAAATAAACTCCTGAAAAGATCGAAACGTTCATAAAAACAGTGTGTGCAGGAATAATAATATAACCCGGCTGGATCAAAAATCTTAAATTTAGTATAAGAAAACGTTATATTCAACGCATCTGGTGTTATTTGAAAGTGTATCAACTCGAAAAACAATTAACTGTTAATAATAATGAAAATGCATGTACAAACTACGCTATAATGATGGATTTACTTAAACTAAAAGCCAGTACATTAAACATAGTATTGAAATCCTCTCCACAGAAGAAAACTACTACAACAGAGCCTTTTGTTACAACCTACAAAAATAAAAATTTTGATGGTTTACCAATCAAGACATATATAAAAAACTTGGCACATCTCTTACCAATACCTAACATAGAAGTAAAACTGATTTATAAATTTGTGCAAACCAATGGTAGAAAAATATTTAATTATAACCGCATAAGTAGAAACATCATTGTATATAAAAGTGAAGAGTGTAAGTGTCAAAACAGCCCTTATATAGATACCCATCATGCGCACATTATCACTGGAAACCTGGATCTATTGGATAATCACAAGTTAAAATCTATGCTTCAACTTGGTACGAAATATCGAATACAAGATTTCACAAATATTAAAAAGGACTTTGAACAAGATTTGAAGAAATTTACACATAAACTCGCCGTCTTCCCGGTCGTCCAAACAGTTACCTTATACCTTTCTGGTAGGTCGGACGGTCTGGGTCTCAACAACAACATAAACTCGCCGTAAAATACAGCATGCCAATCCAAGCTTTCAAAGAATGGCAATAAAACCTTATCAAAATGTTCAATCTCCACTACAAAACATTGTGTAAAAAAACGTATTATCCTTCTCTTCAAAATGCAGTCAATAAATTTGAAGATAAATATGTTATAACTTATACTGACAAAGTTGTATCAAATTACGCTTTCACATGCAGAAAATACTACGTTGATACTTTAAAAAATAGTTATCTTGATAAACAATTGTACTCCCCTTTACAGCGAAATGGACAATGTCTGGTAAATAAAATTAAAACTCTGTATAAAAGCATTGGTATCGAATTTAAAGCAGTTAACTTTCCATATTTGGTACTCATACCAAAACTTCATAAAAATCCAGTCAAGTTCCGGCCGGTGACAGTGGGATGTGGATCCTATTTAACAATTGCAAATGAAAAACTTTTAACTATACTTAAAAATGTTATGATTATACACAAGAAACAAGGAACAGTAATGATAAATAATTGTTACGATGTCATCAACCGACTTCCATTTTATAGCAGGGATATACGTTTCAAAAGTTACGATTTCCGTGATTTATTCAACAACATCAATCTGGAAAATCTATATGAAATTTTGAAGGAACTACATGAAATATATGACTTAAAAGAGCATATCACATTCAGAAAATACGAGGACTTGATTTGCATTGTGTTGTTTGAAAATATCTTATTTGATGGCACCAACTATTTTCAACAGCTTAAGGGCATTCCAATGGGAGGGGGATGTTCATCCCTGCTCGCCGATCTATACTTGTGTAAATTTGAAAATGGCACTCATATATTGCATGAAATGCCATATTTTCGTTTCGTTGACGATGTCCTTATTGGGCAATATAAGAATACACCCCAATTTGATTTTACTTTTTATCCAAAAGAACTGGAATTGATTGAGAATATAAGTAAGGAGGAAGATAGTGTTGATTTTCTAGATATCACACTAAAACATGACAGTAGATATGGTACTTATACCGTCTTATATGACAAGAGAAACAATTTCAATATAAAAATCAATCGCATTATTGATAGGAGTTCCAATTTGACAAAAAACATTTTCAGAAATGTCGTCATTGGTCACCTCAATAGAAATCAACGCATTAATACTTTCAAGTCTGATTGCATCATGCATAATGGGAATATTATGAAGGAGGCAATAAAACGGAATTATCCAATTGGCTTCCTGACATGTTATTATAATTCCCTATTTAATACAAAAAAGGGAGAAAATGCTTACTTAAAGGATATGGCAGAGGTATAGAACGATGAAAGTGAAAATAACGAATTGCGCATGCGTGGACTGCTGTTATATTTGATGCACTCCATCTTAACCGACAGGGGCATTTGCTGCATTTCCATTCTTTCCCTTGCGATCCTGGTGGATCCCTATTTGTTTTCTTTGCACTTTTTCGAGTGTTTTTGATTTGACACATTTACGGAAGTATGGCTTCTGCATGGCATTGGTACCGTGAGTGTTGCCCGGGCATAAAAGCAGTCTTTTAAACGGGAAAAAGGGGTCGCCAACCCCCTCTACCATTTTATGCCTTGCATTTGGTCATTTCCCCTCTTTTTCATATGAATCTTGTATGTTACTTTAGGAGAATGTGCTGCATTGCGCCAACTTCTGGAGAAAAATTGGATAACTGTGAAATAATTTCATTTTAATATGTTTACTATGCTATATATATATATATATATATATATATATATTTATATATATATATATATATTGTTGCGTCCGAAACACTAATATTAGCACAATTCGACACTTCGTCTAAAATTTACAAATATATCTTAGCATTCTAACAAACGCAAATACCCTCGTTCGAATTTCAATTCCATTACACTATTTTCCCTATATATTATACTATATGTAGATAAAGCAATATACATAATAAAAATATCTTAAATTTTGTATATTGATAAGATCAAAATTTCATTAATCATTGTAAATACTTAATATATCTTCTCCATTTAATACGTTTTCGTAATAAATATTTTCTTATCGGATTCCTTCTTATGTAAATAACTTAAAATATGTGAACTTGCATAGTATACAAAATTTTAGCACTACACTTAACAGAGTCCTAAACTCATGATTTCCGCTAATGACGTGAAGCGCACTTTTGCCTCAGCAATTATGGTGAGTAGAAAAAGTAATTAAGTTCCTGCTGCGAAGAATATTTTCCGTGTTTTATTTCTTGGTTGAACTCTAGTTATAATCTAAGGTGGTAACGCAACGAGTTTTTATGTCTTATTTTTGTCATGAAAATATTGTGAGTGATATACTTGTTTTTATGGAACGCATATTTTTACAACAAAATGTTATCAGAAGCATTAAAAAATTAAGAAAATCTATTTTAAATATGTTTGAATTTTGTAAGTAAATGCCACTGACAAAACAAAATTAATGAAACATTATATATAAATTGTTTTTCTATTTTATCGCCATATGATCACTTATTTTCTCTTATATCTCAAATATCTACAAAAATGAAATAATATGCTGTGTGTTTGTTTATATAATCTGTTACTTAAAATTTGAAAAAGGTACAATCTCGAAATTTGGTACAATGATATCTCGGCTTTAGAGAAAAAACATCGCATCGAGGTTTGTTTTTAATTCAAATCTGTTTCAGAGTTACGAAGTGAAAAGTCTAAATTCGGTCAATTTGATTAGTGGCGATCATCTATTGCACTAAAAATCTTATCAAGTATTTTACTGATAAAAGAAATTAACTTCGCCTTTTTTATCTGACTTTCAATTTCATTACCAACTTCGATTTCTTTACCTAGCTCTAACTAAGAAACAATGAAAAGACAAACAAGTTTCAGATTTTTATAGAAATCGTTGATATTCCACCAACTGGAATAGTACCGCCATCTATTATTGTACGTTAATAAAAATTAAAGAAATGATTTATTTATTTAGACAAGTCGCCTTTTAAAAACTTGAATGAAATATTTATTCTCCTTCGACACAAACCATCCGTCCTATCTGAAGAAGTAAAGTATCAGTTTGGACAACCCAGAAGTGCTCATAATATAAGCTGAAACCCAGTGGAGGATGCAACCAAAGGGACGTACCGCCTTCCCTTAACGCCAACATTTCGGAAGAACTTACGGACCCATATATTTTACGTGCCCATATTCCGCAAAGACACGGGATCAGTTTTGGCAGCGGGCTCTCGCAACCCTGAATGAATGAATTCAACTAATCACTGCATTAACTCCCGAGCAAAGCCGAATACATTTTCTAATTTTATTAACCACACAATTATAGATAGAGATTGTCAGCGCATAAATGACGATATCAAGATGTCTGAAGTTAACAATAGTACACAGTTTTGCTCTGGCAGTTATACGATACAGATTTATGATCCACTTCAGGGACTAAACTGACTTAACAGCTTATCCAGAAATATATATATATATATATATATATATATATATATATATATATATATATATATATATATATATATAATTATCGTCTAAATTAATAATTATCAATCTATTTATCGTTTGTCAAATGTTAAAGTAAAATTATTTACATAGTTTAATGTCTGGAATTATTATACGAAGGTTTCTGAACTCTTGCTGAATGATAACGAGTTAAAAAATATTTTAAAATAACGACTTGTTCTTACGTATAATAGCCAAAATGTTTTAGCTTTTTTAATTGTTTTCGAGATTGTTTTAATTAGGGAATTCATTTATCTTTGATATAATGCATACAGAATGGCATTGAGTGCCCTTCTGTATGCATTATATCAAAGATAAATGCATTGAGGCATTGAGTGCCAATAAAAGTGTCGATGAAGCTATTTAAAGAATAAAAGCAATGAGAAATGACGCTGAAAGATCTCGACTGGACGAAGAAAACATTAAAATAGTCTCATCCAGCAAAAAATAAAGCCAATTGAATTGTTATCTTTGATGACCTAATGTTAAAAATTTCGCAAATGCATAATACTCAAATGCTCTGCGCGGATACAGATAGTATATTATAAATAAACTATTTATCAATAAAACTTTATATGTCCATTCATAAGGAGTTATTGAAATGGCATTTTTTCCTTACACATAAACTGGGCAGTACCTAGCTAGCAAACTTCTGCTATATCTCTGTTTTGGGTTATCTTCATTTCAGAAGTCTTGATGTATATTGTTAGCCATGACCTGCCTACGCAACATTTAGACAACAAACATATAGCAGCACAAGACTGTTCACCTGCGAATACAAGCGAATCTACGATGCACTAATTGTAATCATTCCATAAAGGATAATTAATTCATCCATAAATAAATGTATTGAAGATATTTCACAGTTACTGCAAGGATCTTCTAAAGAAATAGATCTTGTCACCGAAAGAGATGTGAATATCTTAAGCTATGTACATAAAAGTATACCTTATATGTAATCTATTTAAAATGACACATTTTATGCACATTTTTATTTACTTTACAATAAATTGTTTAATTAGAAATATGAAATATGAATTTTTCACGCATTTCTATAACATTTATATATCATTTTTCGTTGCAAGAGAAAAAAAAATGTTTAACAAAAACACTAAACCTTTTTATCTTACGTATTATTCGGAAAAAGTAACCGCTTTTCAATTCTGCGAAAAAGTTAAATATAAATATTCTGCTAGTACTTTTAATGATTTTTTAGAATACATAATATTTGTTCTTAAAATGTTCATTACGTATTCTGAATCTATTTAAACGCAACACTACTTAAGGATATCAGTTCAAAATTATTCTTTTACAAATATTGTAGCAGAAATTTTAATTTATTTTTCTTTGAAATAAACAATCTTACGCCGAACTTGCTACGATTTCTTTTTGCCCGTTTTTGAGAGTGTTAATCGAAATACAAACATTTATAAATGCATCCAATTTTTTATTTTAGCATTATTTTATCCTGCGAATTCACAATTCAAAGAACCTAAAATTGTGCATTTCTAAGCATGCGCGGGAAAATATTCTTAAAGCCCATTTTATTCAAAACCCGGACAGAATTTGAATATTATAAATTGATCAGAAAATTGTTTTTAAACTAATACAAAAATTAACAAGAGCAGAACTTTACTATGTTGCGTATATTTACTTGGAATTACGTCTGGGCGATGCAAGAAACAGTTATGCATACAATCATAATTTATTTTGCGAAAAATTTCACCACTCAGTAGATTTGGTGGAATTATATACAGCAAACGTAAACCGATGATATGAGTGCGATATGCATCAGATGCGTCGTGAAATATCCAAAGTTCTTACGATGGCCATGTTGATGCACGAGCAGCCGAGTGTAGTTCACTCCGTTGTAGTTCACTCCGGGAGGGCCAAGGGAGCAGCGGAACTTGGTGGGCACTGAAGAAATGCTGAACGATATGTGTCACGTGTGGTCTCGCGTTGTCCTGTTGAAACTTGGCCGCTGGCAAGCCTTGAAGGTAAGGTAAGACAACAGGCTCCAAAACTTCATAAATGTAGCGGTGGCTGTTGAGTGTACCGGCCATGCATATAAGGGGGGTGAAGGAATAAAATCCAATGCCACCCCAAACCATAACGCCTGGTGAAGGACCGGTATGGCGATGCATAATGCAAGAGTTATGGCGCACATTATTTGCATATGAGCTAATATTCTAATCAATTGTATTTCCTATCGAGGTCTACGTATGGTGCAAATTTCATGCTTATTGGATGCTTCCTTCAAAAAATTTTCCCTAAATAGAGCATACCTGGCTTTCATGTTTCTTCATGTATATATATTAGACAAAGTTAGAAAGAGAGTGAACTTAGAGTATTGCGATATCTTCTGTTTTTTTATATGACTCGAATGACACGACACACTAGCACTGTTTGATTTTGTATTTGACGATTTTTCATAGCTTAACATTTGTAAATTTATCTGGCAGATATAAATTTTAGTACTGTTCTAAATCCAGTCCTAAACTCGTAATTCTCTATAATGATTAGAAATGCGCTTTTTCGTAGGTAATTATGGTTGGAATAAAACGTAATTAAGTCCATGTTATGAGAAATATTTTCGAGCTTCTTGTAATAAAAGTTTTATTACATGGCTATTTTCTAGGATTATTATACGAACATATTTTTCAACCTTTTACATTTGTGTTATAGTTAGGTTGTTTTCCAGTTTTATGGGGTACGTGTGTTTAAAACAAAAAGTTACCGGGATCGTATTATGATAATCTGTTAAACTCTGTATATATATTTGTTGAAGAAGAAGAATTTTGTTAAGGAATTCCTTTCAGAGCATGTAAAATTAATGTATTGTTGACTATCAAATTTTTAATCTATAGTCTTAATATCTATTTGTCACGATCTGCTTTAGATACAGCTTAAATGACGACTGATATGGATTCTGCATTATATTCCGAAGGAGAAGGGGAAACACTAAGGATTTTCACTTCAGATCCGTTTTCTATTTCCTGTTAAAAAATTATATTTTTCCTTGAAACATTTATTTTTTTTTAATTTGGCTATACATAGGGCTTAAATGATAATTGATAATTTATATTGTTCTGACATAGGGTGGCTGGCTCACTGCGACTTCCCCTTAAGGTTCTATTCAGTTCCACTTCAAAAGTATTCCTGGAAATATATATTTTTCGGTATTGACTATAGATAATGCTAAGATGGTGTAGATGACTAATATGGAGAGAGCATTAAATTGTAAAGGGGGTAGGATTACTAAATGAATCGCCTTCCTTTAATCGAGATTTCACCATAGATTCAAAATTTGATATTTTATTCCTGTAATATCTATTTTTGAAAAGCTTCTATATAAAGAGCTTAGATTGAAGGCAACTGATATCGATTATGTTTTATGATCACTGGTCGTTTATTTAATAAATACAAAACGTATCATAACTAAGACCTGCATTCAACCCAAATTCGAAACATGTTAAAACACGATTAACAAAATTACATTATAAAGGAAGATATATATACATATATATGTGTGCGTCTATGTATGTATGCAGTTTATAGCCATAAGTCTAAGCGTCTTACGGCCATGTAAATTGATACACATGTACTTGAGGACCCGACAAGGTGCATATCGGCGTTATTTTTTTTTTATTTCGAATAATTTTCAGTTATTTTAAATTTTATCCAGATACACAACTGACCTAAAATGATCTTTATAACTGACCTAAAATGTTATCCCCACAGTTTTCACCATCAGAAATATCGAAGGCCGTTCTTTTCAACTATATTTCTGCGTGAGACAATTACTTCCTATTTCTTTCGTTAAATACATAAAAATTCGCATTTTTAACCTGATTTGATTATATATATATATATATATATATATATATATATAAATTAAAGGATTTTAATCGAAAGTAATGCATAAACTACTGTATGTACAAAAAAGCCATCTCTAGCATATCTGTTACAAATGAGTAACTATAGGCCAAGACTAAGGATAAAGAGAGAAGGTAACATATCACTACAATGGAAAGGGGGATGAGAAGAACATTAGGATTCAAAAATCACAATTAAAAGTATATAAAAATAAATAAAAATAAAACTCGGCAAAAATGAGAATAGGCAATAACAATCAGCTTAAGATAAGAGATTAAGAATAGATAACAATCAATTGAAACCCCACAAAAAATGGCGGTTAGTTCGAAATTGCATTCTCATCAGGACAGCCATACAATTCGAATTAAAACCGATAGAATAGCCAGTTTCTGACAATGGCGATAGTATTTAACTATAGACACCATTGGAACTGTCTACTGGCTAGTGGAAGGAGAAAAATAAATCAAATGAATTATACAAATCTGAAAAACAATACCTCCTCGAAATGAAACACGAAATCAAAAGCATAGCACCACGTGTAAGATAAACTAGTGACTGAGCATTTCACCTCACTTCGTCAATGCGAGTGGGAACCGGAATGAATACACTTGAACGACACATAATATGCATGGAGACCCTCAAAAATAGCAAACAGTATAGGACTCAGGACAAGTGTAAAATAGTCATTCGAAAATAGCAAACAGTATCAGACTCAGGCCTAGTGGAAAGTGAGGTGATAAGAATGGGTGAATGTTCAAAAATGAGTAAACCAGTCAAAGACAAATAATGCATGTGTAAAACCATTACGTGGTATATTTGAAATTATTAATAATATTATTTACAAATACTTCCGGGTATTGGTAATTTTGACAAATGCGGTTAAGTTTATTGATGTGGAGAAAGTGAAACTGAGGATCAGAAAGTCGATGTATTCGAAATAGCTGGTTTAAAATGATGTTTCTAAACAATTGAATAGAATTACAAGAATGATATGATAGCAGCTTTATGATAGTGAAGTTGTAAGAATCTTTTTTATCATATAGATTGGTGATTACATGATTATTGAGGGTATCTAAATTTAGGTCTAAAAAATTAACAGTTTGACTAACGCAAGGCTCATTAGGAATTAATTCAAGGTTAGACGGGTAAAAATCAATATTAATGGGATAGGAATCATCAATGATAATACAAATTAAGTCGTCAACATATCTATATATAATATATGAATTAGAGTTAAAATGACATTCATAATAATAAAGATTTTATATATATATATAAAGAATTTATATATATATATATATATATTGTTGCGTCCGATACACTAAGATTAGCACAGTTCGCTACTTTTTCTAAAATGTACCCATATATCTTAGCATTCTAACAAACGCAAATCCTCTAGCTCGAATTTTGATTCCATTACACTATTTTCCCTATATGTTATACTATATGTAGAGAAAGCAATATACGTAATAAGAGTATCTTAAATTTTGTATATTGGTAAGATCAAAATTTCATTAATCATTACAAATACTTATCGGATTCCTTCTATATTTACTCCATTTAACACGTTTTCGTAATAAATATTTTCTTATCGGATTCCTTCTTATGTAAATAACCTAAAATATGTGAACTTGCATAGTATACAAAATTTTAGCACTACACTTAACAGAGTCCTAAACTCATGATTTCCGCTAATGACGTGAAGCGCACTTTTGCCTCAGCCATTATGGTGAGTAGAAAAAGTAATTAAGTTCCTGCTGCGAAGAATATTTTCCGTGTTTTATTACTTGGCTGAACTCTAGTTATAATCTAAGGTGGTAACGCAAAGAGTTTTTAAATCTTATTTTTGTCATGAAAACATTGTGAGTGATATACTTGTTTTTATGGAACTTATATTTTTACAACAAAATATTATCAGAAGTATTAAGAAATTAAGAAAACCTATTTTGAATATGTTTGAGTTTTGTAAGTAAATGCCACTGACAAACCAAATTAATGAAACATTATATATAATTTGTTTTTTTGTTTTTTTTATTAGCATATGATCACTTATTTTCTCTTATATCTCAAATATCTACAACAATGAAATAATATGCTGTGTGTATGTTTATATACTCTGTTGCTTAAAATCTGAAAAAGGTACAGTCTCGAAATGTGGTACAAGGATACCTCAGCTTTAGCGAAAAAGCATCGCATCGAGATTTGTTTCTAATTCAAATATGTTTCAGAGTTACGAAGTTAAAAGTCGAAATTCGGTCGATTACATTGGTGGCAATCATCTATTGCGCAAAAAACTTATCAGGTATTTTACTGATAAACGAAATTAACTTCCTCTTATTTATCTGACTTTCGATTTCATTACCAACTTCGATTTCTTTATCTAGCTCAAACTAAGAAACAATGAAAAGGCAAGCAAGTTTCAGATTTTTATAGAAATCGTTGACAACGCAAAAATGACGATATCAAGATGTCTGAAGTTAATAAAAGTACTGAATTTCGCTCTGGCAGTTATATGATACAAATTTATGATCTACTTCAGGGACTAAAATGACTTAAGAGCTTATCCGGAAAATGTCCATTGGAAATGAAGGCGGGGCCAGATTGATCATCTGAAATATCAAGAAATGTCCGTCCAACGGTTAGAAGATCGAGCCACCAGTCGAGAATCAGGATCCAAATGGAAACAACTGGACATAATATTTTCGTCTCAAGAAGAATGAAACAGTTTCAAGATAATCCTTGCTGACACGACCATCTAAGAAGATTGGGTAGGGACGGGAAGCAACTGAATGCATAAAGATAATCCTGCAACACCAATGGCCCCAGAAATGTAAAAAAACACACAGTATTTGTGTGCAGTATGATATACATCAAACCATGTTGGATGAACAAATCCGAGCAACTGCTCTGAGCAACGATCTACATTAATTGGGCTAGGGTAAACAATGTATAAAAAATAGTATGATGCTAGCCGAATACCCATTGAAAATTAGCGGTCTCACAATAAACAACACCTGAATAATGTAAATTTTTGAATAATTACCGTTTCACATTTATTCAGCAAATCGAATATTTTGGTGTCCAGAATACCCTAAAGAAGAAAATGTTGGAAAAATTAAATTATGCATTTCTTCCTTTCGAAATATCTACCAGTAGACTAATTTAAAATCTCTATCTCATCCCGAAGCATGCTATTTTACAATTTCCAATTTCGAACTGTTTCTGTGGAGCACACCCATAAATGAATATTTTTGAAAAACTTTATTCGTCTTGGGTTTTTTATCATATGATTGCCGTATATACTAAATAGCAAGCCTTTATCATATTTAAATTAAGCGTGTTCACAACAATTTGGTGTACGGCACCCTCTAAAATAGCAAATATTGGAAATCTGAAATTGCACACTTTCTTCCTTTCAAACAATCTACTGGTGCACAAAATTTGAAGTCTCTATCCTATCGCGAAGCATGCTTTTACTATAATTTCACCTTTCGAACGTTTTTCTGTGTAGCATCCCCTTAAGTGAACATTTTTGAAAAACTGTATTAATCTTGTGGTGTTTTATCAAATGATTAGCCCATATACTAAATGTTAAGCCGCTATCACATTGCAAAGGAGGCGTTTTTCATTTGTTCGTCAAATCGAATATTTTAGTGTGTGGCACCCCCTGCAATAGCAAATGTTGGAAAACTGAAATTGCACACGTTCTTCTTTTCCAACTATCTAGCCGTCCACCAAATTCGAAGTCTCTAGCTCATTGCGAAGCATGCTTTTCTATCATTTCACCTATCGTATGATTTTGTGTGGAGTACCCACCCCCTTAAATGTACATTTTGAAAAACTCTACCCTTCTTGGATTTTCCAACAAATGATTCGGCCTTACACAAAGCCTAAATATCAAGCCTATATCACGATTTAATAAGGGCGTATTCCTTATTCCGAAAATCGAGCATTTTGGTGTGCGTCAGCCCCTAAAGTGGTAAATTTTGAAAATTAGTCATGTATAATTTTTCCTTCCTAATTATCTACCCGTACGCCAAATTTGAAATCTCTATCTCACACCGAAGCATGCTTTTTATTATTTCACATTTTAAACGTTTTTCTCTGGAGCACTCCCTTTGTCGAACATTTCTGAGAAATTCTATTCGTCTTGGGTGTTTTCATTAAATGGTTAGCCCATGAACCATATTTCAAGCCTCTATCAAAATTTAAAAGAAGAGCTGCTCATTTATTCGACAAATCGAACATTTTGTTGTGCGGCTCCTCCGATAGTTGAATATATAGGAAATCTGAAATTGTACATTTCTTCCTTTGAAGGATTTAACAGTTTACCAAATTTAAAGTCTCTATCTCATCGCAAATAATGCTTTTCTATCACTTCACTTTTCGAATGTTTTAGTATGGAGCAACCTTTCTATAGAACATTTTCGAAAGATTCGATTTTTCGAAAGGGTTTTTTCGAACGATCAGCCCGTGTGCCAACTTGCAAGTCCCTATTTATTCGGGAAGTGCCGAAAAAAAGCTTGACAGCCGGACACTTGGCAATTAGTATATATAGATTCAATGAATAATGCACTATGATCCTTAGAGACTATTTGAATTTTACAAAATATTCAATTAACATTGATTAAGTAATGAAATACCAACGAATAATCCATTAGTGTATAAGAAGAATGCGAACAAAAAGCAAGTATATAAAATTAAATGTATCGACTTTTAAAAGAATCATAAATAATGTTGATGAGTCAATTAATTATTGTAAGTAAAAATGCAATGTACATGGGAAAATCCTGTAAATAGTGTGTATATAAAATCAATTTAACCAGAATAACTAATATGTATGTTTGGGATCATTGACCCCTATGTCTGTAATTTATGTTCTTGTTTAAAAGCCGGAAAGGTAAGTAAAGTCATTTGTTTTTATGGAAGACATGTGCATAGCATAAAATGTTATCGTAAGCATAAAAATAAGAAAACTTATTTCAAATGGATTTCAGATTTCTAATCAGATGGTATTTTTTCAAAGTAAAATTAATGAAACACAATACTTAATTAATTTTTCCCTATAATTATAGTATATTAACGCGTATGTTCCTTCTAAGAAAATAAGTATTGTATTATATAATTTTGTTTTAAGTTAAACAATTTTATTTTAGTAGACGGAAGTGGAATAAAAAAAAATATGATTGAACTGTAAAATTATTAGAGATCCGCCGAATATCAATTTTGTTAACTGAAAGTGTTGTCTCAGGGTTAATCGGATAAGCAATATAATTTGTATATTTAAAATGTTTTATAAATTTAGGGTGTGTTTTGAGCACGACAGCCCAGTGGTTAGCAGGCGGGGATTCCAGTCAGATGACCCGAGTTCGATTGCCGTCTCTGCCGAAACTGTCGCTGTGTTCACACGGAGTACGATCAGATTAAACATGTGTGTTCATAAGTCCTTTGGAGAGGTTAGTAGTAGGGAAGGAGGGTACGATCCCTGTGGATGGTACCCCCACTGGGTTTCGGTCTACTTTGGGTGGCACCTCTCGGCTGTCCAAACTGTTACCTTACACCATATGGTAGGTCGGACGGTTCTGAGTCCAAGACGAAGAAGTGAGTATCTTAAAATCTACCTTTATAAAGGTCTGGTCTGTACCTATTGCATCCATTGGGATTAATACTAGCCTTTATTGAGATATCAAAATGTTTTTGCCACATTGGCTGCTTTATTTCTGCTATATAACACATTGAGCAAACTGAAAAAAAAACGAAATGAGTGTAATTTTTGTACGATTTGCCAATATATCTCAGTAGCTGACCGATTCTTGCTGAATTTAAACCAAAGAAAAACCTACAAATTTATAAACATTTATTTACTGTTTTTAAGGGAGGGATCAAAAATAAGTAATAAAAACATAATTATGTCACAATTCATTGAGAAAATATCATTATATATACATATATATATATATATATATATATATAAAACTATTTTCATAAATACCGTAGCATACTTAAAAAATTAAGGACACTTTGCAAATATGCAAATGTAAAAAATGAGTAAATAGGAATGACAATGCAAAATACATTTAATTTATTGCGCAAATGCAGCTAATAAATTAAATGATTACAATAATAAAACAAGTATGAAAGTCCAATGAAAGAAAAGTGAGAAGCTGTAACTCGAAAAACCTAACTTCTAACAGGCTTACAAAATAAAAGAATAAATGAGCAAATCTTCAAGCAAATAGAAAAAAATACTATTTTTGAATCATCAAGTTAAAGAAAATCATCAAAAATCAAAGGTATGGCATCGATAAATGAAACACAGACGAAATCTAAGCACAAACGCTATACACGTGGACAAGGTCTAAGCCTAAATCATCGATGTGTTCCTTTCTTGAAAACTCTTTCTTAAGTCCAAGTGTCTTGTAGAAGCAAACACAAAAATGTATGTTTCAGAAGAAATAGATAGAATATATCTATAAACTATTTCTACTAGGGCAACATACATAACGAAGAAAAAAACAAAAGGATAAAAAGAAATCTGGAATCTATATCAACAAATGCACGAACCTGCCGATCTCGGGAACCAAGAATGAAGAGACCAGTGTTGCCATTGACAAAGGAAACAGATATGATCTACCGTTGCCATTCGGAAGAAATAAATAACAGTAATGCGAAAAGACGAGTATAAGAAATAATATACAAACAAAAGGGGCAATAATAGAAAGGCTAATGTGCAAGTGGATGTAAAAATAAAATATAATTAAAACAAGAGTATGGAGATGCCAAGCTGATATGTAAAACACCATGAATAGAATTCATGAAAATCCAGCTAATCTAAATTTTTAACCATACCATTTACAAAATAAGAAGGATATTTATATAAATTGCTGGTAATTTTTAGATTATCAATATATATACATGGAATTTTTTATCAGATAATCTATAAATTCTAAAAAGCTAATTAAGTATAATATTTCTAAATATTCTTTTCTTTCATTCGACTTTCATACTTTTTATTATATATATATATATATATATATATATATATATATACTCTCATGTTCAAAAGGTAAGCATAGTTGCTGTTTATGTGAAAATTTCAAGAAATCTACATCAGAATGGAAGAAAACTCTGTATGTGGGTGAAATGGGGTTATAGAAGGAGAAAACAATGCAAAACAAGGTTAATAACGACTTTTATTATCCAAGGAAAGGAGTTGAAAGGAAAGGGTCACAATACGAGTGTCAACCTCAGTGAAACAAAATGATTAAAACAATGTGATGCTGCAGTTTAATACGGTGTTGTTGTTGAAACCCAGACCGTCCGACCTACCAGAAAGGTGTAAGGTAACTGTTTGGACGGTCGGGAAGTGCCACCCAATTTAGACCGGAACCCAGTGGGGGAGGCATCCACAGGGACCGTACCCTCCTTCCCCTACCACCAACCTCTCGGAAGGACTTTCGGACCCAGTTTAATACGGTGTGCGGGAACTTCGGGTAACCACTCATACTGCATAACGATTCCCCATACTTTCGATGAGGGTTTGGATGAGTTGTGTTCTCAAACATTTCCAAGCCTCACGGAGAGCAGTTTTCAATCCGGGAACAGAGCTTGGTGGGTAGCGGAAGGCACATCCGCTACTATTCTCAAAACATTGAAAAAAGTCACAGTTCACGGTAACGTGTATCTTGTCACCTCGTCAACTGAACTGCCACTGCGAGATGACTTCTTTTTAAAGGCTCTATCAATAGACATTTCTAGAATTATCTAATATTCCGTAGACTATTAGTTATTTTACGATGTCTCTCAAATATTCGGGAAATCGCCAAAATTAGAAACCCTTCTTAAACGTCGAACAACCATACAGATAAGTCATGCTCACGTTATGGAAACGCACGTCGAGTGTTTTCTCCTTCTATTTTGTCTTTGAGAGAAAGAGGGGAAAATAGCTTCCTGAAGTAAGGAAAAATTACGTGTTCAGAACATTATATAGTGTAAGTTAAAGTAAATGTAAACTAATGATATACGTAAAATATAAAATCGTCCGTGTTTTCCAAGTTTTAGCACAACACTTAACTTACATGGACCTTAAATTGCCCACTAATGCAAGTTTATTTTGATTTGGGCAATTTCAGTGATAGTAAAAAGCAGTTAAGTTCCTGATAAGAATAATAACTTTCAATCTGCTCCAAATAAAAGTTTTTCTTCCTTTCGAAACTCTAGTCATTATAATTAAACGATAAAAGTAATTATTTTGTTTATGCTTCTTATAGTGATGCGTGTAATTTATGAATATTTTAAACTGATTTTAAAAAAAAAGAAACTCATTATATTTTTAGAAATCTATCAGTCACAATACTTTTTGGGTATATTCTGCTATGCCTATATTCATTTCATTTTTGCTTTACTTATTAACATTTTTCTTAGTAATGATATTATTATTTTTCATCATATAATATGTATATATTTTTACTACAGTGCCAATTAATTAAAAATAAACATGATAAATGTTTGTCTTTGTTGATATATTATATTATAACCTTAAGTTAATCAGACATTGTTATTAAATCATTCCATAAAATTATTTAATGTAATGTAATCGACTCATAACACTGGTTGGCTCGTGATTACATTTCATAGAACATGGAATGTAATATGACATGGAATGTAATATGACATGGAATGCAATTGCCGACTTTTCCGTCTGGGCAGTACTTCCACGTGACTCTCATTATGCTGTATGTACCTAATAAACTGTAATAGTGTTATTTTATATAAATAGACAGCCGCAAATATAGTACTTCTTACTCAGCTTGCTTATTGTTAAATGCGACTGCAAATAGCACGAACATCACACATACTTTCTACGTTTGTATATCCATGATTGGAATTCGTACAATTATTGCCATCACCGAATTCATTGTCGAGTTATCACACACAAACCTCAAATCCGGGGCGCGGTAGCCCATTGGTTAGCGCGCTGGAGTTGCACTCGGTAGGCCCAGGTTCGATTCCAGCCACTGCCAAAACTGCCGCAGTATTCATGCGGAGTACGATCACGTTAAACATGTGGGTCCGAAAGTCCTTCCGAGAGGTTGGTGGTAGGGGAAGGAGGGTACGGTCCTTGTGGATGCCTCCCCCACTGGGTTCCGGTCTAAATTGGGTGGCACTTCCCGACCGTCCAAACAGTTACCTTACGCCTTTCTGGTAGGTCGGACGGTCTGGGTTTCAACAACAACACAAACCTCACATCCGGCCACACATATTGCTACCGTTAACCCTAGGGTTGGTCGTGTGGTCTGGGTCTTCAACACAAACCTCACATATCACATACAAACACACACACATACCACACATTTCCCAAAGTGTTCGAAATGAATTCAGGACGTTATAAAATGTTAATTGTTAAAATCTCGAATTTGAAAACTTTCGGGAAAGCAATAATTTTTCGAAACAGCAGCATGAGAAATTGATTAATAAATTCTTAATCAATTCGATCTCAATGTTGGATTTCAACAAACAAAATCCTTATCAGTTACTATTTCTTAAATAACATGCAAAATATGCAACATTTCCACATTGGAGCTGATTCTGGTAGGTCGGACGGTCTGGGTCTCAACAACAACAACATTGGAGCTGAATTGTACTATAATAAATGTTCTCAGATTTCAGAAAATGAGAAATTTTCTTATATCATAATACCCTACATTAAGGAAATCTCCTGTTTCATGTAGAATTAACGAGACATATAATTCGCAGCTGTATCTCGCTGGAATTGAGCAGCGAGAAACTACAAATTTCCCAAAATGTAAACAATACATAAGGGAATCGTTTATAAATTGAGCTCTTCATAAAGGCTTAATTACTACTCACAAAATATATCAAGCCAGAAAAGACATTGCAGGATAATTTGTAATGAAAGCAGTCAGTGAAAATGTCAATTGGTATTTATTGTATAAAAGGTTTAACTAAACTATTATTAAATAACAGACTGAATGTCACTGTTATGAAATTATTGAAATGTATAGTAATTGAAAACTACACTAAATTTATGTCACTTGGGAAATTGCGAAAATTTAACCATTGTAATGCCATTATCGTTTCAGAGTATAATAAAACGCACATGGCTACTAAAAATGTTCTTAATCACATGTAATAATTTTCTGATTTATCGGCTACTAAAATAGACTATTCAGATCTCTGTATATTAAAGTGACCATACTTTGTCGAATAAAAATAATTCAATGCTTAGCGGAGAATTTAAAAAGTAAGCAAACTAGTTTGATAACAAAGTGGGACAGAAGTTAAATATCAATTTTAAATGGCAGGCGAATTGATGTCATATATTCAGAAATCATAAAATTTAAAGAAACCTTACATGCGCAAGAATCTAATATAAAATCTGTTCCAAACGATATATGCCAGCGACAATGCATATTAGAATTCGAAAGCATATATTACATTATGGTTAATTATAATTAGTAGTTAACAATCTTACAAGCGGGCCAATTGAGTATGACAGCTGTTTATTGATTATTATTGCCTTTCAATCTAAACGACTGTTTTCAACTTTTGGATAGTTTAGCATCCTGCCCTACCCAATATCTAAATGTTTTATACAGACTAGCATCCTGCCTTCTTCTACATTTTTACGCATTTTTAGCATCTAGTTATTTTCATTCCTAACATTTTACTTTCCCTATAATGAGAATACATAAAAAAAGTATTAGAATCCTGTCGAAAACCGCAACTCGAATTTGCGACATACACACAGGAATTGAACAATTTAGTACACGAAAAAAATATTTCGTTTGCTTGTATGTCCAAATGTAGGTATGTGTACTTGAAATGTGTGTTGCTATGTATGTCTGTCTGTCTGTCCAATATATACATCAACTTTAGCTCAAAAACTTATTGACCAAATTTTGGTGAGTAAATCACTTGTGGAATACCCTAAAGCTGATTCAATTTTGGCAAAGTGTTTTATTAACACTTTACAACAAAGTTGAAAAGTGTTTATGACTTTGTTCATTCTGTCTGTCTGTCTGTCTGTCTGTCTGTCCATTAGCACGATAACTGCCGTAAAAATGACTTAATCAAAATGAAATTTTAGTATGCTGTTCAGACGGTCTATAGAACCTATGGGAATATAAATGAATAATATCACCCAATTAGTTTTGGATTGAACCCGAGTCGAAAAAATGAAATACATTGAGCCCTATGGGACCTAATTTTTCAAACATTTTTTAAGCGGATTTAAAATTCACAAATTGCTTCGAAAATATTAGATAATATTCAAATTGTTCCATAAAATATATAAAAAAAAATTCTGCGAAATATATTCAGTAGTTTTTTAAATAAAAATTAAAATAATAATTACACCTCTTATATGAAACGATCACGTGACCATGATATGAAACGATCACATGACCCACTTCAAAATGATATATGGCATCCATCTTGTTTCAAAATCGTGATTTTTTTAAGTTCTTTTTAATTCATATTGAGTGTTGTATCCGTCCAAAAACTACTTTATTTTTGCTTAAATTCTGTGCATCTACATGCTGAAACAACGCAATGGCAATATATTTGAGTTTAAATGCTCATCTAAGTTTGATTATTTCTACAACTAAGCCTATTTTTCACCTATGTAAAATGTAAACAGCAAAATATATAGAATGAGTTGTATTAGAATTCCTGTTTTTTTTTAACACAAAATAATTTAGTCCATGGAGTCTGCATGTCTGATATGAATGAAATATTAATTGATTTCATAAAGAGAAGGACGATTTTTTTCGATGAAGTTTCAAGCATAGAGTTTAATTTTGTGTAGCTCCATGGTCTTAATTTTTAAATAAAATAAATTATTATAGTATTTATTGTGATGAATGACATGAATGGGAAATTAATTATGAATGAAATGCTGCTTTTATTGAGAGAGCCAGACGTGTTATTTTTTCTATGACGTCATTTGAATGAATTTCAGTTGTTTTCGATGAAGTTTTCAAATATAATAAATTATCGTAGTATTATGATAATTCTAAAATTATTACCGAGGAATGTATCATATTTTAGAGATGTTTAAACCAGGCAATTTATATTTCAATGCCGTCATTTGAATGAAGTTCATTTTTCAACAGCAAAATATGTAGAATGAGTTAATTGTATGAGAATTGCTGTATTTCTTTAGCGCAAAATTATTTAGCTCATGGAGTCTGCAGAGCTGATATGAATGAAATATTCATTAATTTTACAGAGAGAAGGACGATTTTTTTCGATAAAGTTTTAAGCATAGAGTTTAATTACTTGTACCTCCATGGTCTTAATTTTTAAATAAAATAAATTATTATAGTATATATATATATTGTGATGAATGAAATGAATGGGAGAAAGTTATGATTGAAATCCTGTTTTTATAGAGAGATCCAGGCGTGTTATTTTTTCTATGACGTCATTTGAATTAATTTCAGTTGTTTTCGATGAAGTTTTCAAATATAATAAATTATCGTAGTATTATGATAATTCTAAAACTATTACCGAGGAATGTATAACATTTTAGAGATGCTTAAACCAGGCAATTTATATTTCAATGCCGTCATTTGAATGAAGTTCATTTTTTTCGATGAAGGTTTAAGTTTTGAAATATAATAAATTAATGCAGTATTGTGATAAGTTTCAAAATATTACCGAGGAATGTATTGCATTTTAGACTTGTTTAAAAAAAATTGCATTGAAGTTGGAAAGTGTTTCATAATCAATGCTTTAAGCATGATTGATCTTTCTTGTTAATTATAAAAATCAACTTCAATTTATTTATCTTACTTTCGTTAGATCTAACTTTCGTTATTTATCTAACTTTCGTTTTCTTTATTAACTTTGATTCCCTGATCCCCCTTAAACTCAAAAACTACAATAATATCCGCATGCCTCAGATTTCTAAGGAAATCATCGAAACTCACCCTTACAGATCACTTTCCTTTATTTTTTTAGCCCTCTCGCGTTTTGAAAACTAGAATAAAATCAATTATTTTCCGGACGACACCGGATGCATTTTCTAAAACAATATAATTTACGTAGTATGCAAGGATAATTTTAACAGGAAATACAACCATTATTTTCACACAAAAATAATCCTAGAGAATGTAACAATTCCAAACCATGCATTGCTTATGACAACACTTCACTTAAATTTGCGAAGCATATAATTAGTCATTTTAGAGTTGTAGTTATTAATGACGAGAATGTGAAAACAACTCATTATTTCAAGATTTTAGGGTGAACGGATGTCATATTTCGATTTATTGAAGTACTTTTTGCAATTTATGAAAAGTTAATTGATAAATGCATTTATGCATCATAGCTTTTGCAAAATAACTTTGCACAGCGAAAGATCCATATTTTTGTACCACCACTTCCAACATAGCGAAATAAATTATATCAGCAAATAAACACGCTAAGTCGCCCAAATTTAACAACAACCTAATTATATATTAACGATATAAATATTAATTATAGTTGTATACAAGAATGAATTATTGGTAATTTCTAGGTAATTGCCTGCTGTGTAAATAATACCAATAAATATAACACCACTTAATTCCCAAATCGTTTGCTTTGAGCCAAAATCCATGCCGTGTTTCGTGTTTTCTGTGCTCAACCATGCCAATTGTACAACCTGGATGCAATACGCTCTATATAAGCTGCTTTGATACGACCTAATAAAACGCGTTAGAAATACTTCAAATCGCAAAAAAAGAGAAAAGTGTTCCTTTGAGTCAGGAAAGTTAGATTTTCGTTTTTTAGTTCAATTTTATTTTAAAAGTCAGATTTTTGGTTTTTAGTTTATGACTTATGACTTTTGAAAAGCTCCCTATGACGCACACTAGGGCACTTACAGTCCTGTTCTTTCGCCTGCCTTTGACCCATGATGTCGCGCCAGTTCTTGTACTGCAGCTTCCTAAAGATGTCATAAACAGTTCTTCTAATCAATTCATTAGAGACACGGACCAACAAAGGGTGTGCTCGAACCTCTTCTAGCCAACTCATCAGCTAATTCATTGTCTGAAATGCCTGAATGCCCAGGCACCCAGTAATGTGTGATTTGATTGTTGCTGAAAATATTACAAAATGCAGAATAGCACTCCCAGACAAGGGAAGAGATTATAGTAGACTTCCCTAGAGCCATAAGAGCAGCCTGGCTGTCGGAGCAAAGTTAGATTTTCGGTTTTTAGTTCAGTTTCAGTTTAAAAGTGAGATTTTTTAGTTTAGATTTAGTTTAAAAATAGATTTTCGTATATTATCATTCAATTCGTTCCCGGTCACTTTCTGTTAATGAAGCTCAAGGCTCATATCTGACTAAAAATGAACAGGTTATTTTCGTCTACTGGAATAATTTGATTTAGTCGAAAATAAAAATAAAATTTTATTTACTACTTTATTAAGATTACGTTCGATTTTTCGGAGAACACTTATAATATAGAAATAGTTCTATACTCCAAAAATTGAAAATTAATCTTTAAAATCAACGAAATTAGAAAATCGAAAATTTTATAGCACTCAAAGTTTAAATAAATGGTCTAAGTATTGTTTCTATACTAACTGATCAGAATACCAGTTTTAGTATATTTTGCATTCGAAAATTACCTACTGGAATAAACTGGTTTTGAAGCCAAAATTTTAAAGGATTTTTGAGTTTGCATATTTATAACTTTAAACTAACTCGAATTAAAAAATTGAGGAAGTCCTGTATAAAATTTTCCCGGTGCCCGATATTCTGCTACAGAGTACACACAAGGATAAACGCACACACATACATATTTTATTATATAAAAGTAAAATTTTTGATGTATACAAATTGTGATATACGTATAACATAATATTCAATGAAAATAATATAAGCACATTTTATGGAAAATTAATAACAAAAATATGATTTTCATTACGAGTTCATTTTGTTAAGGTCTTTTATTTACGATTGAAATTTTTTCCTTTACCGACATGAAATAATCACACCATCTTTTACAAAAAAACAAAACAAAGCATCCCTTAAAGGTAATCCGATCATCTCGAAATTATGCCTGCAAATTCCTTTATACCAAGTATGCAAATGATTAAATTTGCAAGACCAATGAGTGTTGAAGGCCCAGACCACACGACCAACCCAAGGGTTTATGGTAACGAATTGTGTGGCCGGGAGACCAATGAGTGTTGTTGTTGAAACCCAGACCGTCCGACCTACCAGAAAGGTGTAAGGTAACTGTTTTGGACGGTCGGGAAGTGCCACCCAATTTAGACCGGAACCCAGTGGGGGAGGCATCCACAGGGACCGTACCCTCCTTCCCCTACCACCAACCTCTCGGAAGGACTTTCGGACCCATATGTTTAACGTGATCGTACTCCGCATGAACACGGCGGCAGTTTTGGCTGTGGCTGGAATCGAACCCGGGCCTACCGAGTGCAACTCCAGCGCGCTAACCAATGGGCTACCGCGCCCCAGACCAATGAGTGTAAAATTCATTCAAAGCGCTCGTTTCTATGCGCAACTAGCATCCTGTTAAACAAGTTAAAAATGTGGACAGTTTATTTTTGCTCGTTATTAGCGTTGTAGTTCCGTAGAGCCACAACCAATAATGCCGTTACGATGCTGCCGAAGAACGAATAAGCAATTAGACGAGTTCGAACGTGGTTGTACAGCCGGGATGCGTAAAGCTGGCTGATCATACCTAGCCACAGGCCGCCACCTGCACCGAACTAACGTGCAAAAGTGCTGACAGTAATGGTTGCTGCATGAAACTCATCGGCGGAATGAACGCTCTGGAAGGTCAAGATGCACTAATGCGAGGCAAGATCAGATAATTGTGCGACAGGTCCGAACTGACCCAACGGCGTCATTGCCCGCCATCCCACGTGCTACAGCCTCTTCCATGCCACCCGTGGTACCTTTCACCATTTCACGGCGCTTGGCTGAGGTGGGTTACGCTCAGGGCGGCCTTTATGACTTCTGCTCATAACCCCACAACATCGATAGAGTCGTTTGGAGTGGTGTCGTAGCCGAGCATCATGGCTGCCAGCAAACTGGCATCGCATAGTGTTCAGCGATGAATCACACTTCAGTCTTTCAGCAGATGACCATCGGGTACGTGTGTGGAGGCTCCAGGGGCAGCGGTCCCAATCAGCCTTTGTTTTGCACAGGCACACAGCCATTACCCCTGGTGTAATGGTGTGGGGTTGCTACCTCTTACGATAGCGGGTCGACCCTAGTCATCCTGCATACAACTTTAACAGCTCAACGATATGTTGATGAAATCCTGCGTTTGATTTATCACGGCCATCTGCAGCCGTTTGCCTTATCGTTTATGGCACGTCATTTTGGGGCCATTTTGCATCAAGATAGTGCCATGCCACATACGACTTGCATATCTATGGACTGTCTCCGTGCTGTTGATACTGCCCATTGGCCAGCAAGGTTACTTTAGACCTTTGCCAATCGAACATGTATAGGATATGGTGGGTCGCCAGATTCGGCCACCTCGAAATGTAGCAGATCTGGAGCGACAATTGAGGAATGCCTGGCAGAATGTATCGCAGAATGACATTAGGAAACTTACACATTCGAACACTCCTTACCTAGATGTATACAAGCATGCACAAGCATGCATTGCCGCCAAGGGAGTTTTCACTAATTACTGATTTGAAAATTCAATATGCAATTGCTAACAATTGATGGGTCCTGCGGCCTTGATTTTATAATTATTTCATTACCTGTATATAAGCTGTACGCATATTTAATTTCAATAAAAACAGTCACTTTCTTCAAGGTGCTTCGTTTTTTTTTTTGTTTTTTTTTTCTGGAATTTTCTGAGATATCGCATTGAGGCGTATAAAATGAATTTGCTAATATCTCAAGAACGACTCATTTTAATTATTTATAAATATTACCAAGTTATATTCGCCATAAAAGTCTGGAACAATTATCAACTCATTTGATAATTGTGAATATAGTCAATTATTTTTAGGCTATCTTTCGCTTTAGATAAAACCAAGCATTGTCTCGAGAAAGGTGACATTTGGAGTCTTGTAAATGAAGGCATTTCATTTTAAGTAAAAAATTACAGATTAGTCATTAATTTAATGACAGACAACCGATGCGGTAGGTATTACATTGAAAACGAAACAGTTGTGAATGTACGGATATGTTTAATCAAAGTGAATTTTAAAGCGAAGCATTTGAGAAAGAAACTTTTAGCAAAGTGATATTGTGCAGAAGTAAAATTCGGACAGAAATAATTATCGCATTCATATTTTCTTGATTGATAATGATTACTTTGAATTAGTTCATTAAATTTTTTTAGATATATATGCGCAGCCAGTCTTTCCTCGAATAGCATTTAAATTTTGATCCTATGGTTCAGATTTTTTGTCACTTTACTACCCTGATCGAGTTTCCAAACTCTTATGCTAAAGTGACATAAATCAAATTAAACATAGTCAAAGTCCCAACTGCCAAGTAGAATACAGAACAAGAATTTAAACTTTAAAATTATTTATTGCATGCATAATCATATACAGCTGTTAAAAATATTTCTGTACAATTAAAAGATAAAAGATATGGTATTGCACTGGCCTGTTAAACTGACCAAACTGAAATATTTATACTGGGCTTATACTCGCAAAACTCATGCTCTCTCGTACCCACTTGAAATAGTTTAAAGATGTCCTTACCGACGTCCAAACCACATCGGCATTGAGTTTTATACAAGTGCACCACATTCGATCTCAAACCTAGGCTTTCCTCGTTTGGATCTATAGACGTACATTCTTACCTCACCTCGCTTCGCACATTCTATTCCTCCACCGTCGCGACGTCTTCTTGATCACAATTCAAACGATTCATTCGCTGATTATTTTTCTAAACCCGATCAGAAATTTTTTTAGCCTGTCTCACCAACACGATCGCAAAAGTTGGGTTGACCGCCTTTCGATTGGTCTATTTAACCGAAATCAATTATAAGAGTTCAGTAGTGAAAAATAAATCATAATGTAAAACACAAAATGAGGAAAATTGTAACAAAACTTATGGAAATCTCATAAGCTGATCCAGGAGTGTTGGTGAGTTTCACGGCATCATTTATAAAGTAGGTCAAATGCACAGGTGGTGTTATATCTGAGTATGGTCAGTTGCACTGGAATACATAAACTAGAAAAAATAGGTCATTTGGAACTATGTTGGACTTGCTGTGCCTGTTGAGATGTAATAAATAAATAAATAAATAAAATGTGTAGAGCTGATCTCTAAAATCGACCAATTGTTAGTAGATTTAGAGCACACATTTTTAATTGTGAATTTTTATATCAAACTCTGTAAACAATACTGTTCTAATAAATTGTGATACACTTTATCAGTGAACGCTCTTCCGACTGTTCTTAAAAGGAATTTTAGTTATTTTTTGAAGTACAACTTTTGAAAAGAAAAAAGACTATCGTTAAAAAGTAAAAAAACTGATGTGGGCAGCACATGACTTTCACTGCAGACTGGAATTCATGTTCTTTTTTTTTTCATAATGCCTAAAATTTCGTTTAATTGCTTAAAATACATGGATAATTATTACTTGGAACTACACTGAATTTACAGTTTTAATTCAATTTGCGTTTACATTTGGCAACTGGCGTATTTTTAAAGGCGGCTGGTCAAAAATGCAAAAAGACAAATGTGCTTTGAATGGTTAATCCTATAGTTATGGAGTTGGTGTTATTCTGTTCGTCGTCAAATATATACATAAAACAAGCATTTAATTGATACATTTGAGAATACATAGCATTTTATTTTAGATTTTGACAATATTTGTGGGTCATTTTGCATGAAAAGGCCGGCCGAATAAAAGGTAGTCCCTTTTTCCGATTCATATCAAAAACAGCTCCAGAGTATATTATGCAGTGACTAAATACCAAATTCTGTGAAATTTAGTAGATAATCAGTAGAATTTTAACTTATCAACCGACTTATCTACCAAATTTTGTGAACTTTAGTCCATTAGTTTTCATCGTGACTGGAAACATACATTGCACAGATAGTCACACATGCAAAGATCGCTAAAAATACTTCTTTTTTCGGGTTCTACATTGATCAAATCCTGTAGATCCTTCAAAAACCCGAGTTGCGATTTTCGGCACGATGCCAAAACTTTATTTATGCATTAGAGTGTATTGTACGGAAAGTAGAAAGTTCGGGACAAATATCTAAACTTTAGTGTCTGTGTTTCCGTGATTATTTTATAATTTGTCACATTGTTTAACCAATCAATTACGTATATACATTATGATATGAACTGTAATTGTTACACCGATGTTAAATATACGTATTTCACAGAGATTAACATAAATAAGTAAAACACGTATTAGTTTTGGAATAGCTTCACTTAAATTCCCGCAACATGTAATTTGTCATTCTCAATTAACAAGTATTTATAACAAACATTATATAAGCATGACTAATTGCTTTATAATTGCATCTCGTGATTCAGATGGCATATTTTAAAATATTGATGTGCAGTTTAAGAATACTGTTTGAGTAATTGATATATATATATATATATATATATATATATATATATATATATATATATATATATATATATATATATATATATATATATATATATATATATATATATATATGTATATATATATATAAGTTTTGATAAATTATTTTTGTATAGTAAAGGATTTGGGCAGATATATAAGGTAATTAGATACGTTTTATTAATAGAAAAAGAAGTAACAGAAGTAAATAATCTCAATATATAAGTGTAAGTTTTAACACTTACACTTATATATTGAGAATAATTTATTTATATTGTAGTATATAGTAAATTAACTATCTTTTATATGATAAATTTTACATTTTTATACCAATTATTTCCTATAAATTGTGTTTTAATTTAATATATGAAAGATACTGTGGTCGTAAAAGTGTCAAATTTCTCACATACAACAGCAACAGTAGTCTGACTAAGTATTTTTTCTAGAACATTTAGCTATACTTGGTTTTAAGCCATAAACATTTAATATATAAGAAGCAACATACACTTATACTAAAAAAAAATAAACTTTAAATTTAAAGTTGATTATAGGTATCAGCCGGTCCGGTTTGAGAGAAAGAAAATCTTCATTTTTCTTAATAGTAAGAACATCAGCGACATCAGCTATTACAAGCGATCCTTCTGTAGCAGCGAATTTCACACGTAAAAAAACACGAAACACCGAATAATACAAAAGAATACAATTGAAAGGAAAATCCAAGGAATTAGCTTTCAATATTAAACCAAATTGAATTACCCACCAGCCTACAGTAAACACCCTTGAACCAGTTCTAAGTTAAGACGAGCCTTTGACACGCCATGTCCAAAAGATAATTGCATCGTTAAGAAGCCATCAGATAAGCTGATTGATGTAGACTACAGATAAATAATTTGCTATTGACGCATAGTAAATGACACGTCAATTCGAAACATATCAGCAGCTAAAATTAGTTAAAGTTGAATTCGAGATTAACATTGAAAGTAAAATGAGTATGTAAACCAAATTACGGTTTAATTCGTTCATAAAAAAATCTGATGTGGGAAGCACATGACTTTCCTTATATAGTGCAATGAATTTACTATATTTACAGTAAAAAAAAATAGATTATTTTTATAGTAGTTATTTATATTATTTCCAAGATACTGAATTTTCTTCAATGAGTCGTCATTTTCCATGTCGTCATCGTCAATGAGTCGTCATTGATTTAGCGTCACTTTTATTCATTTGGCGAGTTTTTCGTTAATTTAGCAACATTTAAAAAGTCGCCAAGTTGGCGACATTCCACCAAATTCGTCGCCAAAATCTCGCAAAGCGTTATGGAAGGAGAAATAAGTTATTCTTATAGCAGATAAATGACTATTGTCGTTCAAATACAAAAGTACTACTCAAAGTATCTTTTCTCATGAATGGAACGAGGTAGATCAACGAGAATGATGTCACCAAATTTATCGCATGGTATTACATATGAAAAGTGAACATGTTTCTCAATAGGAAATATTTTTTTTATTGTATATGACTTTTTGATAATTTTTTTGAAAAATGTGCATTATCTTGGTAACGGTTCATGTTAGCATTCTAAAATTCATGTCAATCGTTTTTTAATGAAAAATTAAAAAATAAATGTCTATTTGCGTAATTTTATTGGAGGTTTTGATTTTTTGACGATTTTTCAAAATTTCACTCGAAAATTTAGGGGGTTCTGAACATTCTATTGCGTATAAAAACAATAGGCTTCCAGTGTTTATAGATTCTGATTTTTGTACTAAATTTCGTTCGAATCGATCCATTTGTTCATCAGTTATCGTCTCCACAGTCTCACTGACACACACACACGCACACATACTTCCACACACACACATACTTTCACACACACACACACACACACACAGACTTCACTTCAGAAATGTTTGATTCGTGATCACGGATGCTTGAAACGTGCTCTCCCGTCGAAAACTCGAATTCGAATTTTCGACCCCATCACAATACTTTCCTTATACATTATGTATATAAGGAAAGTAATAATAACACAGAGCGAATAGGAAGCTGAACTTCATTCATTAATAAGTAAAAAAATTATCAATTGACCAAACACTAACAAAGTTTGCAGTGAAATGGGTAACATTAATTTTAGCATAATTGTATTAAACATAATAAAATGTAATCTCATTTTAATATTTATTCACATTAATAAATTCTTCAGAAAAATATACATTTTATCACTACATTAAAATTTTAACAGTACTCATTATATTAAATAAACATTAATTATGATATAGAATCATCTTTTGAAATGTACGAAAATGATTTAATTACAAATGTATATTCATAATAGCAGAATCTTAATAAAACTCAAAACATAAATTTGCAAATGGAAATTTATTACAATTACCTTACCTCCAAAAATATTTTATGTGCAACAACTTTAAATATATATGCAGAAAAGCAGAAAAAGGCATTTTGCTTCGTATTTCCTTGTCTCTTTATAATAAAAATACTGTCTAACTTTTTTATGCGAGATTCCCTTTTAATTACCACTGAGAAAATTCCATACGCAGCGTATTTAATGTTCCTAAAAAACCGCCATTAGAATAAGATGTCCTCTTTTGACGTAAGAGAAATAAATAAAGTCGTAAAAGATGACTATTTTATTTCGCATCATGAGCAACTGCTTTGGTAATTAGCTTTTAACCTGGAGTTCATGCTGACATAATTTTGAAATTTAATATTAATATCCTGTTAAACTTTCTGCCAGATAAAGAAATTAAAAGAAAAGCATTTCATATTTGTTAATAGCGTTCATATTTTTCGTAATAAGATTACGTAAAAAATAAATAGGTGTTTAAGGCCCTTATAAAACATTTTATATATTTCAAACATTATTAAGAAATAAAATTATCATCAGATTGAAATATTAATCACAAGTATAAAATTGGATCTATAAATTTAATTTATATGTTATATATTATGTATTGTGTGGAAGTAGAAATGCAAATAATATTTTATTACTATCCGGTATTATCATGGGATCTAAATTTTGTATTTGGATTTATAATGACAACTTTTGAATATACTTGATTACTAGAAACATACTTAGCTATTTTTTCGACAGTTGAAAAAAACATATAATCAAATAGGATGAATTACGTTAAATGGATTTCCACCTTATATGTAACATTTTAATTTGGAGTAGTAGCACATAATAACCCATAAAAATATAACAGTTTTTTAGTTAACACTCGAAAAAACAAAAAGCTTGCTATTCTGAAGTAGAAATTATCTTCATACACATTTACTACCTCAAATTAATTGATACCGTTGGTTAAAATTTCGTATGAACCCGTCTAGCGATGTTATAATTTTAAATAAAAAACCATTAGTTAATTAATACGCAAATAAAACAATAAAATAAAAATCAGCTAATTATTCGCTAAACACACTGGTTTTCCTCTTCGCGGAAAAAATATAACGCAGAATGAGACCCAAGCGTTAATGAGAACTTTAAAATGTAACTATTGTGGCCCCTTCAAAATCATCATCATGTGGCCGGAAAAAAATCAAAATGGGGAAAAAGAAAAAAAAGTTTACAAATGGCTTTTATATGCTTGAAAGAGGCAGAACTGTAAAAATTAGGTGACCTTAATTATTTTAAGGACATGAAAAACCATGGACGTGGCATAATTCAGAGAATTTAGGCATCAAATAAAGCATTACCTATTGTCATTGTTAAAATGTAATAGTTAGAAATTTTACCAATAGATTAACATTGTCCTAATTATGCTCATTTTATTTTGCTTTAAATTTTAAATTTATTTGTATAGACATCCATTCAAATTTCTTGTCTCCGTTAATAGATGTAAGTTCTTTACGAACCGGTGGTAATAGTTATACAGGCTGAGAAAAATGTCTAGTTGCTAAACATCCTGCGGTCTGCATCATTATTTATCAAGATGCGTCCTTACACTCTTCTCTGAAATGGTAAGTCCCAAATATGCGAATTCTGTCTGGAATAGTCTACATTTTGAAAGATTTATCTTTAAATGAGCTCTCATCTGTTTTTCAAATAAACAAACTTGTTTTGTGTTACATGTTTTTAAATTAATATTTTGTTGATGTTTGTCAACTGAACGTCTAACTATAATTATGTTGTTATGCAGGATTCAGAGAGAAATTTTTTCAACACAGTCTCCTTTAGACGACCAAAAGTTGCGAGTGCATTACAAAGTCCAAAATACATCATTTTAACTACCAGAGCTCTTGTCCTGTGGTGAACTCTTTCTCGATTTCTTTCTCGTCTTTGTGGTGAATCTTTTTCGATCATCGGGATAAATTTCTACTTGTAAGTAACAATTATCGAGATCTAGAGTTGAAAATACTTACTTCCAGAGAGAGTATCTAAAGTGGTATAAATTCTTAACAATAGATAGCTTTATTTCTTTGTCGCGGAGTTTAGTATTCAATAGTGGACGCAGAATCTTGTTGAGTCATATTTCGTCTTTGCTAAAACTATTTGATGGATCAAAGAAACGAACGAAGGATTTGATGATGCTTCATTCTCGGTTGCTTCATGATTGTCTTTAAAAGCTTTTCAACTTCTTGCTTTGTGAGTAGAAGTCTTTGGGGAGATTGTTTAATCGGGAATTGGTTGCCGGTGTTGATTCTATGTCGAGTAAGTCTAGTGCGTCAAATATATTTTGAAGCGGGAGAGAAAATTTCCCTAAATTCAGAAATGAAGCTTTTACAGGCAACTTTCCTGCACGATTTAGTCCACAGAGATTGTTTAAATGATTTTTAAGTATTCGGTACTGTTGTTTTAATTTTAGGACAATATTGTCTTAAAAATTCCCAATGCACAACGGTTATTATTGCAGAGCATGAAGCTATCTGCTCCCCTTTGTGGACAATTTTAGGCTTATTTCTAATTTTTGAGATTCCGATAGGTACGTAGTCCCTTGAAATGACCCTGACCAGCTCTCCATTAACTCTGATCCTTCACCTTGACCAGACATCTCCGAACCTTTATGACAGTATAGCCTATCTAAAAACTCCGACGCACTCCGATACTCTACCGAGTCCTGACCTCTTCGGACCATTATAGCAGTATGACCTAGCCACAGATCCCATGACCTTTTACTTCAACCAGCCAGTATTTTGTCTGAATTCTGTTTAGCCTTCTATAGGCAAAATCCTGATGAAGGGGTAGATGCTCCCACCCGAGTCCCTTGTGAACACTTAAAATCGCCTATGGACATCACACTTATTCCCTAGTAATACAGTAATGGAGATATTGTGATCTTAGTTGTTTATTTCACCGTATTTGTAAATTGAAGTTCTATTTAGATATGTGTGCGAATACAAAATTTAGGCAATTTTAGTTAATTAGAATTCAGATAATAAGACAAACAAGAAAGATAATAGCAATTTTAATCACATGGTCCTTTTCAAGTCAGTGTAGGTTAGAATGTTTAATATGATTTAATAGTCTTAAACATATGGTGATAAAAGTTAGTATTCCTAAATTATCTAGCAATTAATTTCTAAACACAGCGCAGTTTATTGAGTGAATAAGGTAGTACCACTATCTTTCTCTGAGCTAAATTGACGAGACACTGTGGATAAGTAATTATACTTTTGTATGCGTAATTATACTGTGTGACACTGCCAGCATCCAATATTTTAGAACAGGGGTCAGCAACCGGCGGCCCGCCTCTTCTTCCCTTTTTACTTTCCCTGCAATACATGGTAATATATAGGGAAAGTATTGGAATCATGACGAAAATCGCAACTCGAGTTTTCGAAGGAACTACACGTTTCGAAACATGTAGAATACGAAAAAACTATTTTTAGCGTGATGTCTGTGTGTGTGTCTGTGTGTCTGTCTGTGTGTGTGTGTCTGTTTGTCTATCTGTCTGTCTGCCGGTCTGTCTGTCTGTCTGTCTGTCTGTCTGTGCAATGTATGTATCCACTCTAACTCAAAAACTAATGGACTGAATTTCATAAAATTTGGTAGGTAAGTCACTTGTGTGTGACACTGGTGCTGATTAGTTTTTAGTAAGATTCGGGATAAAAGAACCCGATTTTTTTGCGATATGGCCCTCAAAAATTGCCTTTATCCACCCTAGCTGATAAACTAATGAACCGAATGTCACAAAATAAGTCACGTGTGGGGATATCCTGGTGCTGATTAGATTTTGGTACGATTCGGAAAGAAATAACCTACTGTTTTTGCAAAATGGTCGGCAAAAATCGTCAAAATCTAAAATAAAAACTGCGTATACTCGCTCAAATATATCCATTAAATGCTTGTTTTATGCGTGATTTTTGACTGAGAAAAAAATAAGACCAACCCCATTAAACTAGGACTAGCCGTTCTCGAGATATTTTAGTTTTTGGTATTTTCTCTACCCAACCTATGAAAATAAGTCCAGTTACCAAATGAGAACGAAAATTGAATTAAAAGTGAATTAAATTTAATTAAAATAAAGAGAACATGGATATAAGTCTGCAGGGAAAGTCCTGTGCTGCCCACATCAGACTTTTTACATTACTTGTGGTCCACGAACCTCAATAAAAATATTCTATTTTAAAATAAAATTTTAAAATAAAGTTAATATAAATGTTATACTTATTATAATAATGATTATTGTTATGATTTCAAAATTAAATAAACGCAACAAATCACGAATTGTTATGTTTTTAGAGACAATAATAATATTGCACACATCAATGTTTTCAGTGGTGGGGAAGTTATATAATCTTTTCAATGCGTAAAATGAGTACCAATGCCAAATTACTTTTACAGTTCATCTAATTTATATTTGTAGGCAGCTAAAATATTTCGATATATGTATATCATTTAGTCATTTCTAAAATTTTGAAATGGGTTTCTGTATGTATGTCCATAATTTAGGAATGTCAAGGAATCAATATTTAAAGGTCTCAACATTTGTTCTCGAAATTGCTCAAGGTGTGTCGAAAAATTACGGAGAAAACCTATTTGAACAACTTAAATGTATAGCAAAGTAATTTGAATATTATACTTTGACATTGAACGAAAATAATGACACTTCACAGTTATTAATATTTACTCGTGGAATTATTAATGAATTTAATATTATTGAAGAGCTGTCTAATATATGCAGCTTAAAAAGCATTACAACTGGAGAAGATTCATTTACGAAAGTGTAAAACTCGTTTAATGCTTTGGGATTAGACTGAGGTAAATTAGTAAGTGTTACAAAAGAGAATGGCAAGAATATGTGTGATTCCAAGACCGGTTTAATAGAACGAATTTGTTCCAAAATTCAAAAGATAGGAAGTGATAATCCAATTATATTACTTTCCTTATATACATAATGTATAAGGAAAGTATTGTGACGGGGTCGAAAATTCGAAATCGAGTTTTCGACGGGAGAGCACGTTTCAAGAATCCCGGATCACGAATCAAACACTTTTGAAGTGATGTCTGTGTGTGTGTGTGTGTGTGTGTGTGTGTGTGTGTGTGTGTGTGTGTGTGTGTGAAAGTGTGTGTGTGTGTGTGTGTCAGTGAGTCTGTGGAGACGATAACTGACGAACGAATGGACTGATTCCAACCAAATTTGGTACAAAAATCACAATCCGTAAACACTGGAAGCCTATTGTTTTCATACGTGATCGAATGGTCAGAATCCCCCTAAATTTTTGAATAAAATCTTGAAAAATTCGTCAAAAAATCAAATCCACTAATAAAGTTACGCAAATAGACATTTCTTATGTAATTTTTCATTAGAAAACGATTGACATAAATTTTAGAACTCTAACATGAACCGTTCTTGAGATATTGTACATTTTTCAAAAAATTATCAAAAAGTTATATAAAATAAAAAAAAAATTCCTATTGAAAAACATGTTCACTTTTCATATGTAATACCATGCGATAAATTGGGTGACATCTCTCTCGTGGATCTAACTCGTTCCATTCATGAAAAAAGATACTTTGAGTAATACTTTTGTATTTGAACGCCAATAGTCATTTATCTGCTGTAAGAATTGTTATTTCTTCGTCCATAACGCTTGGCGAGATTTTGACAACGAATTTGGCGGAATGTCGACAACTTGGCGACTTTTTAAAATGTTGCCTAATTAACGAAAATCTCGCCAAATGGATAAAAATCACGCTAAATCAATGAAAATGACGACTAATTGTCGAAAATTCAATATCTTGGAAAGAATATTAGTATTTACTAAAAGAAAAACCTATGTTTTTACGGTAAATGTAGTAAATTCATTACATTATATAAGGAAAGTCATGTGTTGCCCACATCAGATTTTTTTATTGATTAATTCACCAAGAAGCACTCTGTTTCAAATTTTTTTCTACTATAAAAAAATTACAGTTGTATCAACAATATACTATATTCGCCTTAATGCTTTAAAGAACCGCCAATTCCAACAATTTATGAAAGAGTTGAATTCAGAGTTTGGCGATGTTTTATATTTCTCAAATGTGAAATGGTTAAGTATAGAGGAGCTGTGCTGAGCAGATTTTTCGCGAGAAAAATAGATATATTTATGTCAGAAAAAAGGAAGGCTGTGCCTCAATTATCGGATAAAATGTAGATATTGTATTTATGGTAAATATTTATGGTAAATATGATTATATTTATGGTAAATATGATTGTATTTATGGTAAATATGATTGTATTTATGGTAAATATGACTTCCTACTTAAATGAACTTACTGTTAGAGTACAAGGAAACTGATGAAATCTGACACTTCGACTACTTAATAAGCACAAGAAAAACGAAATGTTGTGCTATTTTGTAATATTGCTACTATTTAGAAATTTCAGCGAATCAATAGTTGTCGCGAAAGCACATATTTGTCGAAACTCTCATAGTGATCCCAAACACATTTTCAAAGCAGTTTTTAGATAAAAATTGTGACCTACTATTGTCTTTTAACCCTTTTGATGTGTACATTGATAATGTTCCCGTACACTCCAAATGGAAGTTTGGGAAATTCAGAAATTGATACTCTGAAAAATGCTTTACAGATAACAAAATTCACACTGTTCTGTTTCGGGCGCGGCAGCCCGGTGGTTTGCGCGCTGGATTTGCACGCTGCCACAACTGCCGCCGTGTTCATGCGGAGTACGATCACGTTAAACATGTGGGTCCGAAAGTCCTTCCGAGAGATTGGTGGTAGGGGAAGGAGGGTTCCGCCCCTGTGGATGCCGCCCCCACTGGGTTCCGGTCTAAATTGGGTGGCACTTTCCGGCCGTCCAAACGGTTACCTTACACCTTTCTGGTAGGTCGGACGGTCTGGGTCTCAACAACAACACTGTTCTACATATGCTTTCCAACCAATTTTCTTACAATTAAATGTTTTTCAAAAATATACATAATTGCATTTGCCGGTACTTCCATAAGCATCTTTTCTGTGAATAATCGCGGAAATAATAAATTTTGTACTCGACTAACTGATGAGCAACTTCAAAGTACCATACGAATCTGCACTTCACAAATAAAAGTATACATAGAAATATTAGAAATAACAGTACAGTAAGAAAAATATTACTAATTTAAAGAAATTTTTATATTTATGTTGTTCTATATTAAGTTTAATTTGTTAAATGTTTATTATATTATCAAGATTTAGCACAGCTCTTATTTAAGAAAGATTTTTGTGTTCCTTCTTGTTTTATATTGTAATTTCTGTTATTTAAATATTATTAAATAGATATATTCTTCATAGAATGGGATTAATATTTTAAATATGTATAAATATTTTCCACAATAAAAAATTGCATTTTTCATATTTGACCAATATTAATTTCTTCGTTCAATTTCTTTAATTAGTTTTATGTACTGTGAAATGGTATTTAACTGCAAGACAAAACATATTTGTGAATTTTTCGCAAAAAAAATTATATTAATTTTTTTTAAACTAAACATTTGGGTTTAAATGGTTTAAACTTAGGTTTAAATGATATTTTATAAATGTTCCAAATATTATACAATTGTATTTATATTTTCTATGTATTGGTAAAGAATATCTAAATCTAAAAATTTATATTCATTCCTTACTGTCGCTCATGACATATTTTTTTGTTAAAACTGTTTTTGTTTATAGGTATGGTTATGTTGTACTAGGTAGGTGCTTACAAGTGCTAAATATAAGAGTAAATCAATTTTTACTATTTCAGCACAAATTTTAATACATACACATTTGTATTCGTCTCGTCCAGGAGTGTCTTCAAAAAATGGTTAAACTAAGAATATTTCGAAAAATATTTAATACAAAGATTTTCGTTTCCCCTTCTCCTGTACTTTCCACCACGATTGTCAAGTTTTCATCCCTTTGTTTCAATCCATCATTCAAATGCAGTTCGCAACTTCAAAAAGTTTGTTGAGCCCATGTTTAGAATATTAACCATGATACATTTTTACGCTATTTTAAATTTGTAAATAAAAATTATGTATAACAATTCTCAATTCAGAATAAAAATTCTCGAAATGTAAATATTTCTGCATATTTATTTTTTCGGTATGGGACACATTAATATTTTATGTTCCATGTTAAAACCAGCAAAAATTTGAATGAAGAAAAAAATATAACACCGTAAATAAAGAAGTAATGACTTTCTGATTATTTTAAAATTTCTGGGGACACAAAAATACTATCTGCTGGGTGATTCTGCAGATATATCGAATTCGCAGTTTCAAAGTTTTCTTACGGAAATATATATAAAGTGAAGGGAAATCTGCTGTTTGTCATCGTAGATAAAAACCATAAACGCGTTAGGATACCAAACGCAAATCAGCTTTATGGATTTTACGAGTCTTCACAGATTTATACGCGTTTGTTCGTAAGTGAAAATCAAATGCTATTTTACATGAGATATGCTATTTTACATTCAGATTTTTCTGTAGATTACTACCGAATTTATGGAATTTCTAAATTGGAGTTAATTTATCTGCACGAGTAGAATTGTTTATTTTGAAACATATTTTCTCTCTTTCAATGTAAATTAGTGTATTCTTATCAATAATTGCTGATCCAAAAAATACTTCAATGATACTTTAAAAATTTTCATTTTATTTTCATTTATGCTATATTAATAAAATGTTTAATCCTAGAATAATATTATACTGGAAGTTTTTATAATTCAGATTTCAAATTCAAAACTAAATTTTCAAAAATACAGCTAAACACCTCACACATTGTGGAACAAGAAATTATATTTTTTTCTATAAAAATAAACCACTCAATGTACAAAGATCTAAAACAGGAATACTTGATACCATAAAAAATCCCAACATAAAATGCTAACTAATATGTCAAGATATTTTAAAGTGAAAAATATCTGATGTGGACAACACATGACTTCCTTATATAATGCAATGCAGTTACTCCTTATACTGGCAAAAAATAATGCATAAGATCCATAGTTAAGATCTGCCTAGAAGATCTGTGTTTTTAACCTTGAATTGTGCATTTGGCGATATTCCAGATGACAGCATGTTAAACTATTTTAAGTAACCAATATACTTATATTTCACTCAATTCTAAATGAACAACTATCAATATTGTTGACAATATTCTCAATATGACACATAAAAAATATTTTAATAATTAATTTATTAATTAGGATTCATTTCCATTAATTTAGCGTTATTTTTGTAATTTTGACGCCATTTTCTTCAATCTGGGCAGAAATATCGCTAAGTTGTCAATATTTCCCTAAATTATTCGCCAACTTCGCCAAATGCGTCACCAGGTATTACAGACAAACGGCGCGAAGAGCATTAATTATATACTAGAAGGTATGCACGTCATATGTCGGAAATCAGAATCTGCCACGCATTACTTCCCATTTGGCTTCATTTTTATCAATTTGGAGAAATTTTTTAGGCTTTGGCAACATTTAAAATACTCGCCAAGTTAACGACGTCCAGCTAAGTTGTTCGCCAAGCTTTACGGACGGATGGACGGATGGAGAAATGAATTACTTTTATAGTCTACTTTTATGTTCTTTCCAAGACAGTGAACTATCATTAATCAGTAGTCATTTCGTTGGATTAGCTTCCATTTCATCAATTTGGCAAATTATTATCAATTTGGCAACATTTAAAATGTCAGCAAGTTGGAGATATTTTGACAAATTCGTCACCAAAATTTGCCAAACGTTACGGACGAAAGAGTACGAAATTCTTATAGAAGATTCTTATATTCTTTCCAAGATATTGAATTAATCATAAATTAGTCGTCACTTTCATTGATTTAGCATCACTTTTTTTCAATTTGGCGACAATCTCTGTATATTGACAACATTTAAAATATCCCCAAGTTGGCGACATTCCGACAAAATCTCGCAAGCGATATGGACGGAGAAATAAATTATTCTTATAACAGATAAATGACTATTGGCGTCCAAATACATAAGTATTACCCAAAGTACATTTTCTCATGAATAGAACATGCTAGATCCACATGAATGATGTCATCAAATATATCGCATGATAATACACATGAAAAGTGAACATATTTCACAACAGTTTATATATATATTTTTTTTATGTGATATTTTATACATTTATTTGAAAAATGTGCAATATCTCAAGAACGGCTCATGCTAGCATTCTAATGTTTGTCAGTCGATTTGGAAAGAAAAATTACATAAGAAATAACTATTTGCGTAATTTTATTAAAGGTTTAGATTCTTTGATGATTTTTCAAAATTTCACTCGAAAGTATAGGAAGGTTCTAAACATTCGATTGCGTTTAAAAACAGTAGGCTTCCAGTATTCACGATATGCAATTTGTGTACCATATTTTGTTTGAATCGCTCTGTTCATTTTGTGAGATATCGTTTCCACAGACTCTCTGACACACACACACACAGATATCTCCTCAAAAAGTTTGATTCGTGTTCAGGGATGCTTGAAACGTGTTCTCCCGTTGAAGACTGCAATTCGAATATTTGACCCAGTCACAATACTTTCCTAAACCTTTATACTATGTATATATGGAAAGTAATAAAATATTCTTTGCCTTCAAAATAAATCAAACAGAATTTTTCAACAGAAATTGTAATGGAATTTGTGTAAACACAATAGTGCTGACCTAACACAGAAAAATATACATTCCCCAATGTGAAAAAGTTAATAATTAAACCAAAAATGGCAAGGATTGTATAAAATAATGTATTAAACTGTATGAATTAAAAAGTAGAAATTTGAAAAATAATTCATTCTATTTATCCTGATATAGAATGCATAATTTTGCCTTTGAAACAAGCCGATAAATTTAATCAACAGTACAGTATTGTGGCAATTAATTGAGAAATGTCATTTTTTTCGTTTTATCACACGTAAGCTTAGGAAAAAGCACTCCAAAGTAGCTCAGAGTTCAAATTGCAGTTATTATCAAAGTAGCAGGTGTTCGTATGCACCTGGTAAGTAGCAGGTGTTCAAATTCCTCCGCCAGGTGGCAGGTGTTCCGCAGTGGTAGTTTCTCAGTTGTTGCGGGGCTCATTAGCGTCATGAATATCAGCGCGGAAACACGTGCTAAAGTGATTGCGCTTAGAGAACACACTTCTAAGACGTTCGAGGAAATAGGTAAAATATGTGGAGTGAGTACAGCAAGTGTCGGGAGGATCTGGAAGCGGTTTCAGGAAACAGGAAATGCTGGAACCAACCGCTCTGGTAGATGCGGCCGAAAAAGATCAACTTCGACTCTTGACGATAAAACTTTACATCGAATGAGTGTTAAAAATCCTTGATTAACCAGTTTTGACCTGTCTAAGTCCATGGTGGCAGCTGGTGTTGATATTGCACCTTCAATAGTGCGATACAGGCTGTTAGAACGCGGACGGAGAGCACGTCGACCGTACAAGAAGCAGCTTCTGACGCTTCGCATGAAGAAAAAAAGGTTGGAATGGGCACGGAAATACAAAACATGGACTGAGAAGGACTGGGAGAAATTCTCTTTTCTGACGAAACACATTTTGTGGTTCAGGGATTTAGATCTATGTTCGTGAGAAAGAGCCAAGGAGAACCTCTCAATCAGCACCACATCAATCAAGCATCCGCCCAAAAAAGATGTTTTGGGGTTGTTTCAGCGTTTTGGGGACAGAATCCCTTGTTCCCGTAGAGGGAATGATGAACAGTGCCAGTTACGAAGTCATATTGACCCGAAAAGTGCTTCCAACCATGACTAAACTGTGGCCGAACGGAGATTGCATTTTCCAACAAGACAGCGCGCCATGTCACACTTCGAAGCGAATCAAAAATTTCTGCTCAAAAAAAAATATTACCGTACTGGATTGGCCCGGGAATTCACCAGACTTGAATCCCATAGAAAATTTGTGGGCTATTGTCAAAAAACGGCTTCATAAATTTGACTGTACGACGATGGACAAGCTAATTTCGGCCGTTATTGACATATGGTTCAGAGACATTGAAATTAAAACTACATGTGCTAGTCTAGTACATTCCATGCCGAAACGTGTCTGTGATGTTATAAAGTCTCGGGGAGGTCATATAACTTATTAGTTTTAAATGTATCCATAGAAAACTTGAATAAAACTGAATTTTATAAAAAAAAACTGCATTTCTCAACAGCCACAATACTGTACATACTCTATGAAGTATGTGACCTGTTTGGACCAAATGTGTGTGAAGTTTGCTGCGTAAAGCTCAAATTAAGTTTGTCAAGTATCGGAACTCAGTTGTTTGCCTGAGTATGTATGAAGATATGTGCAGAACTTCACATCAAAAAGACATAATTCTAAATCTTTAGATTAAGTGACGTAAATGCCTTATGTCTAGGGAAACTGGAATTTATATATTGGACACACAATAATAATCCAGCAGCTGGCTGTATAACTAAAAATATACAGATACAAAACAGACAGATTGCGAATATATTAAAATATTGAAATTAGACCGGGGCCTGTTGAAAGAAATGTCGTTACTCTAACCGACGTAATAGAATACAAAATGCCGATTCTTACTAAACTGCATCGGCGGTAATATAGATCTTGTCCTAATCAACTAGTGGGTACTAGATCCTAGTGTTCATCTCTATAAAAAACACTATAATTTCATGCACCCATGGATGTGGATTTTCCAAAAACTACGCACTCACACTGCGAGGGCACGGTAGCCCAGTGGTTAGTGCGCGAGAATTGCACTCGGTAGGCCCGAGTTCGATTCCCGCCACTGTCAAAACTGCCGCCGTGTTCACGCGGAGTACGATCACGTTAACCATGTGGGTTCCGAGAGGTTTGTGGTAGGGAAAGGACAGTACGGTCTCTGTGGATGCTTGCCCCACTGGGTTCCGAACTAAATTGGGTGGCACTTCCCGGCCGTCCAAACAGTTACCTTACACCTTTCTGGTAGGTCGGACGGTCTGGGTCTAAACAACAACAACACTCACATAGAGGCTCAAACTTCAATCAAACTCAACTAACTTTCTCATTCACGATTCGATTCTTATCCTGCCGTCTTGCAGGAACGCAGAAATGTTACTTAATGCGGCGATTGGCCTACATAACGGAACAAGTCAAATGTTGTTAATACAGCATAAATTCTGAATTATAAAGTAAACTGAGGGAAATCATAGCCAAAGGTTATGTATACTTTACAAATATTGCTAAAGAAGTATTTAATTTTTTATATTATGTAAGACAGCAGGTGAGTCATGATCTATTGAATTTCGGGTACATAGAACCAGAACAAGGCTAACAGTGTTTTTTTTCCAAAATTCGAAAATAGTGGATTTTCTTTTTCTTTAATTTTTGAAATAGACATGATAGTTCAGGAGTTGGTAATAACCTTTATTTAAACTCGAGAACATTCACGTTTCAAGAAATAACATTGCATTTCGCGTAATAATCAAGAGATTTTGCATAAAATTTTGAAACAACATGATTTTTGACAGCTTTTTACGTATGGTGGTTGTATTAGAATGTACTTAATGCAATTGAAGTGTATGAAAAAAGATGTTAGTCCTAATTTGATAAAACATTCAAAATATTTTTGATCATTTGTGAATCATAAAGATATTCCCACTGTATTTCATTTTCTATAACATAATAGAATCTCATCCCTTTATTTTCAAGATATGAATTGACTATGTGCGTAATAGAATAGTTAAAGGTAATAAATCGCTTAATAGCTTAAAAATCATCGTATTTGTGTTAAAGAATGAAGTAACGTCATTATTTTAATACTAATTAACTGGAGTACGGCACAATTCGACTGTTTCATACCACAATCATTTTTAAACAGCTTGTAATTCTTTTTACTACAAATATTATTTGAAATGTTTGGAAAAGTCTATAGATGTCCCAAATAATCACAATTATAACATGTTACTCTTCATTTAAAACGGCTTGAAAAACTTTCAATTGGTAAAGTTTGGTGTTTTCTTCTGGAGAAAGGCTAATAATGATAAAAAACCCAAAAATGTATCGCAACTATTCACTATAATTTTTGAAACTATTAAGTTTTGTATATTTCGTATATTTTGTTTTTATTCATTGAACCATAAGTAACCCCATTTATGCATAATTATGTCAAATTATGTTCTTTGCTGCTATGTTAAGAATATATAAAATTTCGAGTAAACTTCGAAGTTTTCTTTCAAATTTTGAAGAAGTTTATCTAGTTCTAGATTTTTCGTTAACAAAGCACAATATAAAGTTTCGTGAAAATCCATTAATAATTGTGACAGCTGAACACACGTTACTTGCTTAGCATTGCATTTCCATTTGATTGGATGTTTTGACCTCCCCCCCCCCTTATCTCTCTATTTCCTTTCCAGCATCTATCAAATGAATCATATGTAGAGCAATCAGTAAATAAATGCTCATTTCAATTAATATATTCGGCGAGAAATATATTCCATTGTGCGTAAAAGGTGTAGATTCGCTCAAGAACAAATTGAGATATTTCCATAAAATTTTATATTTAGAAAAATTATGTGATAATCTATAAATTTGTGATTTATTTATTTGCTTATTTATTTGTAATTTGCGTAAATAGAACGCGAACTATTTGAAACTAAAGATCTGGATGGTATTATTCTGAATAAGGGAAATAGGAAGTCTTGCTGTACATGCTTCTAACACAGACAATTACCACAACTCCGAAAAATATCGTAGCCAAACAATCTCCGGTTATATTAACGAATGATTCTGCCAGCTTTCGGATTTGTAGAACAATTAAAAATGCTACATCTTTGCGCCAGTTTTGGTTTGGAATAAACATTTTAAAGGGTAATTCTGAATTCACCGAATCTAAAATTCCACCAAATGTAAATATTTCTGTATATTTATTTTTACCGTATCAAGCATTTATTTTCTATGTCATGCTAAAACCAATAAAAATCTGAATGAAGAAAAAACAAATATTACACAGTAAAAGTAGTCTTTCTCGGCCACTTACCCGGCCATTTTCTAATTATTCTAAGATTTCTATAGAGACACAAAAATATTATCTGTTTTGTGATTCTGCAGAAATATCGAATTTATTGTTTCAAAGTTTCCTCACAGAAATATACACAAATGGAAGGGAAATCTGCAGTTTAGCATCTTGAATAAAAGCCATAAACATGTTAGAATAGCGAACACAAATCAGTTTTATGGATTTTGCGATTCGGCATGATTTGTACGCGCATGATCTCAAGTAAAGAAATTATTTAGATTTTGATGTAGACAATTCATAGAAATAATAGAAATGCTGAAAATGAATTAACTATTCTGTGTTGATATAATTATTTTTTCTGAAAATATTTTCTTCATCTTATACCATGGAAAATAGTACATTTTTGTCTGTCTATGATTGCTAATCAATAATTACTTCTATGATTATTTCTAATTTTCCCTTCTTCTATCATTTTTTGTATTTGAATGAAACAGGGGAAATTGCTATTTCTAGAATAATTTTATGTTGGAATTTTGTACATTTCTGAATTCAAGTGTTATACAAGATCAAAGGAATGCATTTTTCTTGCTTCCACATTATAGAACAAACAATTTTATTATTTCTATATTAATATTTCTCATGCAATGAAAAGTATAAAATAGAAAAAATACTTCATACCACAAGAAACAACATAAAACAGCATGTTTCAACAGCATGTTCATAAATGTTTCAACTGGTTTCGAAGAGAAACACTTTTGCCAGGTTAAACCAAAATAGGTTAAACCAGGTTAAACCAGAACAGTCACTCTGACTGACAGTCTCAAAAGTGTGTTAACAGAATGAAGCTAGCAAGACCCAGGATGATATTCATAACCAAACCTAAAAAATTAATAATTAAACCAAAATATCTAAGCAGGTATTAAACAGAGTCAAACAAAAAGCAGGCATTGCAAAAAGAAAAAATCATCTCATTCATCTTGATGATGAATGCCTTTGTTTGATTTTGAAATCAGTTAATACATTTCATCAAATTTTTATACTTTTACTAAAGTATTTTTTTCGTATTTTATTTACAACAGCAGATTGTGATAATTTGTCATACTTTAAATAAATTCCATTTCTTAAAAACAAATCCACTTTATTAAACTTTATTTATCCACTTTATTTATTCACCATATTAAATCGGAGAACGACTGTACACATTGGAATAATGGAATTCATTAACGAAAACGAACTCTATGCTGAAAATATAGTGTAAATATTTCCTTAGCATGTCTTTACTAGAAAGTAATATTATATATATTTTAAGAAACGCTAAAATTTCTACCCAAAGATCTCCTGATGAGACATTTCCTAGCATAGATCTCCTGATAAGACATTTCCTAGCTGATATAAACGCAAACATTCTGTCCATACAGGAGTGACTCTTTGTAAGCTATAAGGTCCACCTATAATATAACTAACTGCTCACTTTCTACTCTTCAGATTCCTATGGGTAAATATTGACTCCCCCGATACGGTTGAAGAGCTGATTGCATGCGTACGTGCTCATAATGCTTGTTCCATAGAAGCATTTCGAAGTTATGTTTCGTAGTGGATCGTATTGGCCCATGGATATTCTTAACATTCATTCAAAATCCATTGGCTAAATCTTACGATCGAAACAAAATTATTTTTAATGCCCTGTTCCATACATAAAAGAACAAACAGAAATATTACAATAACTCCCGAAATGCATGAGTAAATTGCATGACATTTGGTAAAAACTATATTATATTGCAGGTTTTAAAGAAATACTCCCCTCCCCTGAAAAATTTGGTACATAAATATATAAAAGATATAAGACAAAATGAAATATCAAATATGTCTCAATATGCAGATTAATAATCCTCACAGCAATGCAGGACTCACAACAACGTTTAATACTATTAACTATTGTGTCTAGAAGCTTACTCGTTTGTTATAACCATTGATCCAAAGCTTGTTTAACAGAATCAGGGTTTTGAAGAGCAATTAGCATGATAGGAGCACATTCTCTTATAGTATATCGGACATGCTTGAAAGAATTAAGATCAGCAGACTTGGCCTATGAATCCAAACGCGTGATGGCTCTGTCTTGAAAGCATAGCTCTATATGATTAGCTTAGTACAAATGTTCCTTTATTCCTTATATGATAAATGCATATCCTGTGGTTCTTAAATAGTGTACATATAGGTACAAGGCTTCATCCCGATACCTTTTGCATTCATTGTTCTTCTAATGTGCAAATAGTTGTACGAGCTTCCTCCTAACAGAACGCTTGATAAAACTAGCAAAAGGCATTCAATGCATGTCTCTATTTCTGGGATATTAAATGACTGATATCACATCCTTGATTCTCTATAGACTATCAGAAATCCCTTTATATATATATATATATATATATATATATATATGTAAAATATATCTGGATTTGATAATAAATAGTACCAACTTCTGTTGACCTTGAGTCCCGAGAAGGGCTCTGCACTTTTAAACCATTCTATGGTGTGGTGTTATGGGAACGCAGCTGAAGCCTATGGAAGACATCAATGTTCCTGTAGCCCAAACAATAAAATATTTTAGAAGGGTCCTTAGAAGTCTTGAGTTTTGGAGTAAAGAATCAAAGGTAATTATTATTATTGTTAGTAATTCTGGTATATTTTTTGAAAATATAAGAATTGATTACATAATTTGTGGATCACAGAACAACTAACATTGAAAAATACTACTCCATCCGTCTTACTTTGGCCGACCTCTAGTCTTCCAATAGCACTCTACAGAGATTCAACATTTAGGTCATAACTTACAGCCATTTCAAGATTTTTCCTCCAGTATTGCTATCCAAAATGCATTTTCACATTCCGGTCGTCAGTTGGAAAAATACTTCGAAAGTGACCAAGTGACCGCGTTTATAGTATGATTAACTAACAGATGCCTAAGACAATGCAATTCATTGACATATGCTATGCCTATTCAACGTTATATTTTACAGAATATAGATTTGTTATGAGAATGTCTTGCTATTATAATTCTTCTATATTTTTATAAACTGGTGGAAAGCAGTGCAAAACGTATAGTAAAAAGAGAGGAAATTCTCATAGTTTGCAAATTTGTTTCATAATAATATAGACATACAGTTTATTTAAAGTTTTAAAATAGTTATTAAATAACAAGTTATTAATCCAATTGGTCTAATAAAATTATCGTATCTGAACACCAGAAAAGCACCATTTTCTGAAGATTTGTTACTTTATCGCTGCCCCCTAATTGTATATTTTTTCGAAATATATGTTTCTTATATAAACATTTCTTACATAAACATCACATTTTCTACTTTGAATGGAAGCATTAATATTCAGAATCCAGATAAAAACAAATGGAAAGTAGTGAAAATTAAAGTAATGACTCTTCTATTATTGTATGGATATCTTAAGCGAAAAAATTCCCCCCTGAATAAAAAGTTTGCAAAATGATAAATATTATCAAATTGTTGTTATGGAAACAGACAATCGGTGTTGAAACATCTGCTTTCATTAAAAGATGAATAAGTTGTGGACACGTCATGGTACAGAAATTAAATATGTTTTATGCATTTTACGACTGAGGATTGATATTCATGTTTATGATTGCATGTCAAATATTATTTAACATGCAAAAATCATGTATGTATTGATGCATATTGTTTATTCAAGTGAATTGCGTATACTGTAAAATATGCAAAATGCATATGAATGCAAAATACCTGAAAGATAGAGCATTTCATCTACATTGTGAATCTCAGTCGTTATTATTATTAACCAGGTCATTTTATCCTTGGGTTTCCTAAACTCAACATTTATGTAATTTTATTTAGACTGCACTGTAGGTCAAAATTTGGTGGTCTATCTTGAAGTACAAAAGTAATGGGGCACATAGCAAATTTTTGTCTCAAATGTCATTGATACATCGGGAGTCACTCCACGTTTAGACGGGTACTTTTGACTGGAGTAATATGTGAGGACTTTCAAATGAACAATAAAAGTACTAAAAATGAAATGTGAAAAGCATTTTAACTTTTGCTATCATGCTCATCATCAATTTTTTTTGTGCCCCGAATCATATGGGAGCTTCATTCTAGATTTCAATATGCTCTATCGCGTTCACCATTCCTCGTTCAGTGTCATTCTAAATTCTCCTCTTTTATCCTCCATCTAACTCCGCAAAGTCATCTTGAAAATAATACGGATGAGCTTTCCCTCTGGTACACGTATTAAAGCAACACTTTTGATTTCATATTTGTTCATTCTTCATTTGTGATGGTATTTGGCCAAAAAACTCTCATTGATTCATAGGCATTAATTTATTAATATATGTCATTGTAAGCATCCGTGTTTCAGACGTATACGAAAGAACAGCATGAACAAGAGACATACAAATTAAGTTTGCCATTGAAAGTAGTGCCTGCTGTTTGTTCTTCACAGGTTGTGCACTTTTTTAATAACTAAGAGCATTTGCAATTAGTTTGTTCTCTCTCTATCCGTGCACCCTGCTTACTTAAAATAACACCCACATATAAACAGAGTCAACATCCACCTCTCTCCTTTTAATTTCTTTTCAATGTAAGACTATTAAAATATTGTACAAGTTCAATATTTTTACAACACAATCAAAATAATATTACATTTTATTAAAATTAAAATTACTTTTTATCAAAATAATATTGCATTTTATGGTATCGATCAACATGTTTAAACCCCGAATACATATAAAACACGTGAATGCAAGTGACATAATATGAAATCTTATATCTTGATTCTTTACTACCTAAATTTTTAAAGTAGAAGTAAATTTGGATATTTGCATTTGATACGGGCAGTTCAGAACATAACGCTTAATTCTGCGATCTATAATTTATTTTATGAAGATACATCGAATTGGATATTATTGTATTTTATAATGAGAAAATGAATTGAAGCCTGTATAGATCCCGTGTGGACCCCATATGAAGCATTTAAATTTTGTTGATATGAGCTACCGACCGTAAAAAGCATGTGATACCCCGTAGAAACCTGGCATATTTTACTAGAGTAATGTTGGTTCCATTTCAACTATATCAAATAAGTTGTGTATGGGCTAAATCTCACAGAGATTAATACTGGCTATATTAGGAGAAATCAGTATCAGCATTGTTATGTATAACGTGCACGGGAATGATATTTTCCGTGCAAAGATGCTATCTCATTCGGTCTTTGAAAGGCGACATTCAATACAGGAGCCTATAGGATATGCGTTGTCCAGCCCGTGTGGGTTGGACATGAGATCTATTGATTGTATATGGGATAGACCACATGTTCCGATTAAGTGATAGTCCAACGTGGGACATACATTGAATAATGACGTTGAATCTCCAAATTAGACTCACATGATCGCCACAAAAGAAGCAAATGGGCTGTCAAGAGGACAAACTAGTATTTAAGTTTCAACGGGTATAAACTATATGGTACAAATGCAAGGAAGTGCTAATATATAAGTTACTATCGAGAATTTATCAATTGCTGAAAATTAGTTTTACCATCGGAAGTGCAAAACCTCCCATGAACGGCGAATGAAAGCATTTTATAAAGGCTATCAATCACTGTTGAATAAATAATTAAAGTAATATTTTTTTAAATATTTTTTGTAACATTTCTTTACAAAACAACTATTTTTTACAATTCTTTTTTATATTTGAAAATTTCAGAGCTTTACCTGAACGCGATTCCTGGATATATAGGCCTCTAGTGAAATTTATCGATTAAAATAATAATACCAAGTTCCATTCGATTTGCTCAATTTATTCGAGGGATATTCAGACCACAGATTCAAACAAATGCACAAACCGATGCACAATCACAGACCAGAAATTTTATAAGAAATGTTGATTATTTATTCTATATATTTATTAAAACCGACAGTGGAATTTTTGACGCACATCATATGCTTCACATAACATCTTGTATAATGTATTGGGAATGGGTAATTTTCGCGTAGCAAACGAACTCATTAAATTATAAATGAAAAAAAAATGTATTTAATAATGTTGTATTTTCTGTTTGAAATATATTTATAAATATTTATGAATATTTTATGCATCTTCCCAAAAATGCAACATGTTTCTGTTTTTAACTGAAAATAATAAAACTCAGAATAAGGCGAAACATAACCATAAAAATACGAGAAATTACTTTCCGATTATTTTATGGTTTTTCAAGGCAGATAAAGTACAATGTGTAAGGAATACATGTAGAAATATCAAATAATATTTTTTGAAAATTTTACTATTCAACTATACACAGAGGGAAATCTGCTCTTTGGCATATTGGGTGACAAAGCCATAAACGTTTTATGTTACTCAACATAATTCACTTTTATGCATTGTATGACTCTGGGTGGATTTGTATGCTTATGACCGCAAGTGGAACTAAAATATCATTTTATATTTGAAGGATAATTTAAGTTTTGTGGTACGCATTTCAGCTATATGGATATTGAAAGAAGTGAAGATATATCTTTTTTACTTATATATATATATATATATATATATATGTATATATATATATATATATATATATATATATATATATATATATATATATATATATATATATATATATATATATATATATATATATATATATATATATATATATATAGGAAGTATAGGATGGATCTGAAATTTTATTGATGAAAATATATGGATGAAATGATATACATGATCACACAAGCAGCGCAGCAGAACACGTATAGAGGGAGCTGTAGTACACAGTCTGGTCATCCTCAATAGCATGTCGCACAGCCTCGTACTGCGATACAAGCAGCAATACCGTCCGGCATGATGTCGAACAGACAGTTGATGTTCTCCTGCAGCAGACGAGTCCACACCTGTAGGATGTTACGTTCCAGATCCCTAAGATAGCGGCAACGATGCAGCAGGCGTTTCGACTGGTCCCACACATGCTCGATAGTGGACAGGTCTGGGGAGCTGACAGTCCATGGAAGTGCCTGGATATGACTCAGGCAGGTCTGGGCGACCGAAGACGTGTGCGACCGAACATTATTCTGCTGGAATTGCGCGCCTAGAACCCCAACGTCGAATGGGAACACATGGGGCCTTAGAATCTCATCCACGTACCACTGGCCCGTCAATGTTCCAGGTACCACTGCTAGAGCGGATCGACTGTCGTAGGCTATGGCTCCCCAGTCCATGATGCCTGCAGTGGAACTGGTGTGGCGCTCGATAACGAGATTGGTATTGTGGCGTTGTGTAGGGGACCTCCACACCCGGACACGCTGATCATCGGTCCCCAAAACGAAGCGGCACATATCGCTAAACACCACACATCGCCAATCTGTGACATCCCACGTTGCTCTAGCCAGGCACCACTCCAGCCGGAGCCGCCGATGTCCCATGTTAACGACAGCGGGTATATGTCGTAATCCCGACAGCCGAAATCCCGACAAGCCAGAATCCTGACAACCGAATTCCCGACATGCCAAAATCCCGACAACCAAAATCCCGACAAGCCCAAATCCCGACAAGTTCGAAATCCCGACAAGCCAAAATCCCGACAGCCGAAACCCACTCTTGCACAGACTAATACAATACTAAGGCGGTCATCGCAGTAACGTCACTAGCGTTAGAATTTACTAATCAGCACCCCCCCCCCCCCAACGAACATGCACTGGACTCACGCTCCATCTTGTCTCCATCCGCTTGCTACGACAATGGCCATATGCTATTTGAACGTATGCAGAATGTGTGTTTTTTTCTTTTTTATTAAAATGCATTTCCTAAATCTTATACCGACCTGTTATATCATTTTAATCTTTGTCATTTCAATTTGTCAAAATTTATTTCAGTAATGGCACAATTGTTATGATTTAGTGATTAAAACTATTTATTTGTAAACTGTAGAGATGCACAAACGCCGGTAATTTTGATCAAGCTATACATATAGGCGTAGACAGCCATGTGCGTGGACTCAGCGTGAGTCCAGCGCATGTGCGTGGGAAAGGGGTGCTGATTAGTACATTCTAACCTTAATGACGTCACTGCGATGACCGCCTTAGTGTTGTATTAGTCTGTGCAAGAGTGGATTTCGGCTGTCGGGATTTTGGCTTGTCGGGATTTTGATCTTGTCGGGATTTTGACTTGTCGGTATTTCGAACCTGACGGGATTTTGGCATGTCGGGATTTCGGCTGGCGGGATTCTGGCTTGTCGGAATTTCGGCTGTCGGGATTATGTCCGGAACCACAAATGATGATATTTGAAGTAAAAAGTAATTTTAATCCTTGCAGTACCAATAATAAGTTTGATAATGAGTTAAATATTGGTTTTGTTTACACGATTATTTGAAAAGGTATATGAAATTAGAATTTGTTAAAGAGGTAAAATTATCTTTTTTTCAACGTGCGAGACCAGATTTGAGATGAGATTTAGCGGAGACAGTTTTATGTTCTTCATTTATTAAGACTGTAATGTTGGACAACGGCAACAGACGTAATGACACCAGTTTTGACAACACTTTCACCCGTGAGGTCAATTGGGCCATAAACCTAAGGGGCTATTAATAGTCACGAGAATGGTTAAAATCTTTGACGAATTATGCAAGATATCTGAGTGCATTGTCCTAAGGTCAACCAATGGTAGCGTAAGGGACGTTACAGACCGCAGGCAAAAGAGGCGGCAACAAAAGGTTCCAGGTGATATTGAGAACGACTACTACAACAGACTTCACGATGACTTCGAAGGCAATAGATATTTTTCATAGAGAGGTGCAGTAGAGAAATCTTCCGCAAGTTTTGCAGAATGTTCCATAGAGATTCCACAGAAATGTCCAATGTCCTGATATACAGAATGCCAACGGCAGATTCCGGGTCAACTACGGTACAATTAGCAGTACCACACCCTGAGTTGGTACCAGTACAAAATACTCAGATGTAAGAGTTGAGATCAATGTCCAAAGACAGATTTGAAGAATTTATAAATTTTGCCTTAATTTTGAAATTACATACTTACTACTTATTCAGGAATAGTGTATTATATGCACAAAAGACATTTTCAAGCACATATATGATGAAACTCCTATAAGTATAAAAATAACCCCATTAGAGTGGCTCTTTTCGAAAATATTGCTTCAGAATTAAATATTACTGCAGAATTAAATGTGCTGCAAAATTAAATATTGAATCACATAATTTATTTTGCAATAGGGGTAAAACTTTCTCCCTAATAGAGACACGAAATGCTATTTTCTTTACTAAATGTCACATGGGGAATAACATTTCTGACTCCAATCCTCATGGAAAAGTTTCAGATTTCCGAAAAATTGCGGTCAGATAAAAGGGTCAATTTATATCTGTACGAAATTTCAATTTTTTTCTGCACTTCTAGAAGAAGGTAAACATTAAGGGTATCACCAGAAATATTTCGGCGTCAGGAAGAGAAACGTAATATATATATATATATATATATATATATATATATACAATATGTATACTTGAAGAATTTATATTTTACTTGTATTATATATACTTGAGGTTGATCATTGACAGAAAATGTTCTGTGTAGCGTAAGTGAAAGGAAGATGGACTAAAATTTAAATGTGACATCAAAAATACTATGCAACAAGCCGTTGAATGTTTAAAAAAAACATGAAAAGTAAACATTATAAATAAAACAGGTACTAAGTTGGTATAAAATACTCCTTTTCCTTATTCCATATATAAGTTAAGGAATGGAATAAGAATTACATGTGATAAAGATGGAAAAATGATGGAATGGTGACACATTTTTTTAATTACATATTAAGATGAAAGTATTTTGATATAAATCATATATGTAAGGCAGGTACTTAAGGTACTAATTCCCTTGTTCCTTGCGTGAACATACATGGTGTAAATACACGAAATGTGTTTAAGATGAAAAGTAGCAAAACAGAAACATTGTTTTGCACTATGAGCTAGGCCTTTTCTAGTTCCCCCCCAAAGAAATATTTAAATTGAATAAATTGAATGAAGTGACAAGCATTTCTGAAACCATGTACGTTATCAAGGGCCATACATGTTTCGTTTACGATATATATATATATATATATATATATATATATTATAGTAGTTTGAAAGTCCAATGATAGAAAAGTGTGAAACTGCAACTCGAAAAACCTAACTTTATAACAAACCTACAAAATAAAATTATAAAATAGCAAACCCTCAATCAAATGGAAAAAATACAAATTTCAAGTCATCAAGTTAAAGATAATCAACAAATATCAATGGTATGGAATCGATAATAGAAAAAACATATAAAATCCAAGCATTAATGCTATACACGTGGAAAAGGGCTAGGTCTAAATAATGGAATTGCTCACTTCGCCAAAACTCTTCATCAGTTCCTAGTATTTTGTAGAAGCAAACATAAAATACGTATGTTTCTGAAGAAATAGATAGATTATATCTATAAATTATTTCTACTTGGACAACATGCATAAAGAAGGGAAAATAAAGGAAATAAGATTACCTGGAATAAACACTGCATATGTCCGAACCAGCGTACAAAAACATTTCCAATGAGTAAAATGTAGCCAATACACAAATAAGGTGATGTATAAAATTTCAGCATTGTATCTAAAAAGTCCCAGAGATATGTTTAAACAGAGTTTAAACATTTTGAACAAGCTTTTTAATCTTTGTGTAAAGTTATTATTTCTACACAGTGTAGATACTTTTGTACCAATAAAGAGCAACATTATTATTTATTTATGTAATCATTGTTTTTTCTTGTAATTTATGTACGACCCCTGAAACGCGATCTGTCGACATGATTTTTCCCCTCTGAGAACCCATATCAATGCATCAGAAAGTGGTTTAAGTTTGTATTTTTTTCTTTTCATATCTCTGGGACTTTTTATGATAAAATGCTGAAATTTTGTACATCACCTTATTAGTGTATGGGGCACCACATTTTACTCATTGGAAATGTTTTTGTACGGGGGCTTATAAAAATTTTAATTTTGTATTTCTTAAAATTTAATTCCCTTGAAAATTTTAATTGATTTCATAAAATTCTGTACCTTCTTTTACACAACTTTGTAATTTATTATATATATCTAAGATCAATATTTAAGGAATAAAAGCCAAGGTCAGTGTTTTTGGGACACCCTGTATATATATATATATATATATATATATATATATATATATATATATATATATATATATATATGTATATATATGTATACATTGCATTATCCGAAATAGCTATGAACTTATTAAAAAACTGAAATCCTTTTCTGCCATTGACTCTTTCCAAACATTAGATTTTAAAGATCTTTTTAATAACATCGACATTAAAGATTTATTCTCTGTCATTAAACAACTCTTCGATCAATTCAAATTAAATACTCTTACTAAATATGACTCGTCCACCTTTAATAATTTATTGCATTTTGTGCTTTTTCACAACTATCTTGTACATGGCAATGCTGTATATCTCCAAACGATTGGATCCACTAGTAGCTCCATGCTCGCCAATATCTATCTCTACTTCTACGAAAGAAAATCCACTCTGTTCACTCGTAACATTTCTATTTTTCGATACATTGATGATGTTTTTCTTTGTTTTCATACTGCACACGTTTCTTTACCCACACTTAATATATATCCATCCAATCTTGAATTAATACCGAATGAATCCCACCCTTCCAAATCTGTAAATTATCTTGACATCACCATTGATATACATTGTAACTCTTTCACTACTACTATTTATGATAAGAGACATCAATTTAAATTTAATGTAAAATTCTTCCCACATTTCTCTTCTTGCCTTAGCAACCAAGTTTTTAGAAATCTAATCACTAGCTATTTGCTCCGCATTAAACGCCTGGATAGTAATAAGTGTACACTATCACACATTAATAGTCTCAAAAATCTTTGCTATATGTACAACTTCCCCCCCTTATTTGTAGATCGCAGTATAAGTACAGTATTCTAAAGTCGTGGAAACACCATAAAATAAACACCGCCCCGGCGGGCAAACATAAAAATGTAAAAATATTAAAAAACAGTAATTTCGATTACACTAAAAACTAAAAATTTTTTTAAAAAAACCGCCTCGGCGGGTAAAGAAAAAAGTTTAAAACACTCATAAAACCGTTAAGGCGGATATCTAAAAAACTAATAAAACAAAAAACAGGCTACGGCTCCAAAAAACAGTGTTATCCATTCTTTCAAAGTTTTCGATAATCGTGGTCACATCTCGGTCAGTTTCTAAACTCTTGGGTTTATCTCTCCGAAACTATGTACTGCTACTTCCACTTCTTCTGGTCTGGATTATTCCCACGTGGTATTCAGCGAGGTAAGCGTACAGATTGTAGCATGTGGGGGAATCATTTGAAGATTATTCACGGTGACGACCTTTCGACATGTGAGTTGCTCCTTTTTGCAAATTCGTATATTTGTGCGCTATATTTTTCATGTTCATGTCTATGTGGTATTTTATATTTCATGTTTATGTGGTATTTTATGTTATATAATTGAATTTGTCCTATTTGGTTTTTTTCTGTTATTCCGTTGTTGGGCACAGATTGCATAATATTTTAACCACGTGTTTTTATGCAATCATAGAAACAACGGATTTTAGTATATCTGTCTAGAATGTGCCCCTGAAGACGTTTCTGGCAGATATACTATTTTTTAATATATTTTCCTTGTCCTGGCCTCTCCGTGCTCTGCTTTTTCGGCCCTTTCTCGTTGCTTTTTGCTTTTCACACACGCTTTTATTTTGCTCGCGGTTAGATACTGTGGTTACTGATTCACACTCTTGCACTTTAGTTTTTGTTATTTTAATTTATATGTATATATATATATGTATATATATGTATATATGTATATATATGTATATATATATATATATATATGTATATATATGTATATATATATATATATATGTATATATATATATATATATATATATATGTATATATATATATATGTATATATATATATATATATGTATATATATATGTATATATTATATATATATATATATATATATACAGAGATAAAACCTTGTATTGTATTGCATAGCATATTGTGCTATAAATTAATTTTATTTATTTGAAATGTTATACTCTTGAAATATACTCGTTGAGATAAGAATAAATTAAATATTTTATGAATATGCATATTTTCTCTAATGAGTTTTCCGAATCAGTTTTAATTGGAAGAATATATTTTTATTGTTTCAAAATCTATTTGTTAAATTGCATTTTCAAACATCCTTAACGTGTACGTTAAATGACAAGCACATAATATGTAAATGTATTTTAATCATTGTTCTGAATATTATGCTCCCTTTATGCTCTTAACCTTTATAATTTTATTAATAAAAGATAATGTATTGAGTATATTTGTTTATTTTATTGTCTTCCTTATAATAAAGATAGTAAAATATTATAAAAATATTTTAAAGTTACAATATTTTACAACATACTTGTCATCCCGGCCGTCCAAATGGTTACCTTACACCTTTCTGGTTGATCGGACGGTCGGTGTCTCAACAACAACAGCATTCTGGTCATAGCGGCTAAAAATAAAACCGTGAGGAATTCATGAAATAATTGTATTTGGACATTAACATAATTTAAAAGAACGATAGAAGCAATAACATAGCAATGACATACTATATAAGAATGATTACAATAAATTAATTTAAATTTTTTTTGACAATTTTAATTTAACAATTCGTCATTCTTATATATGTCATTTCTATGTTACCATATCAATTTTTCCTTAAAATTCTGTTAATGTCCAAATACAATTCTTTTATGGGCACTCGTGATTTTATTTTTATTCGATTTTGATCAAGAATGTTATAATAGCTGAACATTTTTTAACACTTTACAGCAAAGTTGAAAAGTGTTTATGACATTGTTCATTCTGTCTGTCTGTCTGTCTGTCTGTCCGTTAGCACGATAACTGCCGTAAAAATGACTTAATCAAAATGAAATTTTAGTATGTTGTTCAGACGGTCCGTAGAACTTAAGGGAATATAAATGAATAATACCACCCAATTAATTTTGGATTGAACCCGGGTCGAAAAAATGAAATACATTGAGCCCTATGGGACCTAGTTTCTCAAACATTTTTTAAGCGGATTTAAAATTCACAAATTGCTTCGAAAATTTTAGGTAATATTCAAATTGTTCCATAAAATATATAAAAATAATTCAGCGAAATATATTCAGTAGTTTTTTAAATAAAAATTAAAACAATAATTACACCTCTTATATGAAACGATCATGTGACCATGATATGAAACGATCACATGACCCACTTCAAAATGATATATGGCATCCATCTTGTTTCAAAATCGTGATTTTTTTAAGTTCTTTTTAATTCATATTGAGTGTTGTATCCGTCCTAAAACTACTTTGTTTTTGCTTAAATTCTGTACATCTACATACTGAAACAACGCAAAGACAATATATTTGAGTTTAAATGCTCATCTAAATTTGATTATTTCTACAACTAAGCCTATTTTTCACCTATGTAAAATGTAAACAGCAAAATATATAGAATGAGTTGTATTAGAATTCCTGTATTTTTTAACACAAAATAATTTAGTCCATGGAGTCTGCATGGCTGATATGAATGAAATATTAATCGATTCCATAAAAAGAAGGACGATTTTTTCGATGAAGTTTCAAGCATAGAGTTTAATTTTTTGTAGCTCCATGGTCTTAAACAAAATGTTTGAATAAAATAAATTATTATAGTATTATGATGAATGAAATGAATGGTAGAAAGTTATGAACGAAATCCTGTTTTTATAGAGAGATCCAGGCGTGTTATTTTTTCTATGACGTCATTTGAATTAATTTCAGTTGTTTTCGATGAAGTTTTCAAATATAATAAATTATCGTAGTATTATGATAATTCTAAAACTATTACCGAGGAATGTATAACATTTTAGAGATGTTTAAACCAGGCAATTTATATTTCAATGTCGTCATTTGAATGAAGTTCATTTTTTTCGATGAAGGTTTAAGTTTACAAATATAATAAATTAATGCAGTATTGTGATAAGTTTCAAAATATTACCGAGGAATGTATTGCATTTTAGACTTGTTTAAATAAAATTGCATTGAAGTTGGAAAGTGTTTCATAATCAATGCTTTAAGCATGATTGATCTTTCTTGTTTTTAATTTTTAGAGCATTTTAATAAAACAGTGTAACTTATAATATTTTATTTTATACTTTTAAGTCTTTTGTGATTTTGTAATCTACTTTTCATTAGATATCCAATCAAATATTTTAAAAATCTTATTAAGTTCGTCATGACCTGGATGCATGTTTCAGATACTTTGGTGGCATTTAAATATACATCCCTACGTCATAGAGATATGACATTTGACGTGCAGTGAAGCATTGTAATTTATAAGATTTTGATGGATCATTACAAAATAAAGCTGGCATGTTTTTGAGAAGTGGTCCGCTAAAAATATCCTTCGCTTTGTATAATCCCAGTATTTTAACAAACTTAAAATGAGTTCAATACGCTGTCAAATCACACTTGTTAGGCGCATAGCAGAAAGAGCGTTCAAATAACAATCCAAAAAGGAATAGGATGAAAGTGAAAGTAATGTAACAAAAATTGGGCGAGGGGTTGTGACCCCAGCTCCCAGTTAAGCAAACTTTATGTCGTGACGACACTCCCGGTAGTTGATACATTGCTATAGAAGAGAATAAAATTGTATTAAAATATAAAGAGAAAAGAAGTCACATGATTAGCCCGAATTTAAGACGAATCATTGACAGAAAGAACTTTTATCTAGTCAATATAATTAAAAACACCCAATGTTACCACAAGCCATATATATGTTATCCAACGTTAAAAACATTCCGTGAAGATTCCGTCACGGAATTCTTATGGGTGGAGGATGTTCCTCTATTCTTCCTGGTATATATACTTAAACAAATATGAAGACGGCACTCATCTCTTGAATGAATTACTATACATATGTTACGTTGATGACATATTATTGGCTTGTAATAACAAAGAGTATAATATGGATTTTATCCAAACAACTTAAAATTAACAGAAACTCCATGTAACAACGATCACAGTCTTAATTTTCTGGATTTATCAATATATAAGCTCTCTGATGGTACTACTGGATTTCGTCTGTACGATAAACGCAGGGATTTCAAATGTAAAATAAATTATATTTTCTTATAGATTCCCTGTTTACAAAAAAATGTGTTCAGAAACATCATTTTAAATCAACTCAATCGCAACAAACGAGTAAATAGCAACGCTAATGACCGATGTGCTTACGACATACGTTTCCTGCATGGTAGTATTACACAAGGTTTTACGAAAGGGTTTTTAAGTGACATCATATTCGGTTTTTATGAAATAATCGTGACTGACAGCTAGCGTTTACACTTAAATAAAAGACTTAGTGACATGTAGATTTACTGGCTTTACGTCAGTTCCTTCTTTACACATGAAGTTGATATGGTTATTCTTCGTCATTGAAGGTTTGATTGTGCAAGTGAACTATACTATGTCTCATTTTAAACTTTATACAGCATTTCTTGAAGTATTTGATATAGACGTACGATATATTTTACTTCAATAATTTTGATAAATGTTTTTAACGTTGGATAACAGGCATATGGCTTGTGGTAAAAATGGATGTTTTATTTTAAATTGACTAGATAAAATATTTCTCTGTCGATGATTCCACCTAAATTCGGGATAATCGTGTTACTTCTTTTCTCTTTGTATTTTGATACAAATGTAGTCTCTTCTATAGCAATGTATCGGCTGCCGGGAGTGTTATCGCGAGATAAAGCTTGCTAAACCGGGAAGCGAGGGTCACCCCCCGGCCAATATTTGGTACATTACTTTCACATTCATTCTATTCCTTTCTGGATTATATAAAATATATATAAATATGTATAAAAATATATATAAATATAAATATATATATATATATATATATATATATATATATATATATATATATATATATATATAAAATACGTATGTGTGTAAAATTTCAAGTACTTCGGCTCGATAAAAGTGGGTCAAAAATGTATTTCAAGATTTGACCTAAACAAATAAAACAACTGAGAATGCAACCTAAATAAACTTTCATAACAGTAAATTTTTATTTAGATCATAATGTCATAAATGTCAACGGACTTACAAAACACCAGTGTAAATACAAATTTCTTTTACCAGAGATATTTTCATTTATTTAAAAGACAAAATGCATTCCCAATGGTCTCCTAAAATAAATTTTGCAAACACCAAACGTTGCAGAAAATTTTTATTTGTTTCTGTTATCCTTGTGCAAATATCTCTAAATACGTTTATTACCTTATAAAAAGATTAGTTTTTTTAATTTTCGACTGAAAAAACTGTGATTCCGAATTAAGCAAAAAATAAATATAATTCCCTGAAAAAAAACTAGTAATGACTTTTCGATTATTTTACGGTTTTTCCAAACGCAGAAAGTACTCCCTGAGGTGTATCACAATATCAAGTTTATTCTTCTGAAGTTTCTATTGTAGAAATATGCATGCTGTGGTGGGAAATATGCTTTTGGTCGTAATGGAAGAAAATGCTATAAAAGTGTTAGAATGCTGAACGTAAATCATTTTTATGCATCATACGACTGAGCACTTATTTGTATTCTTATGACCGCAAGTAAAAGGGCCAGATAATTTCACAAGAAAAGAATAATTTAGATGTCCTATAGATGGTTTAATCTATGGGATTCTGTAAATAGTGAAACAGATTCGATTGTGAAAATTATTGTTTCTGTAGTATATTTTAGAAAAAATGTTTGTACCCCTGTTTTATGAATTAAATCACAAGACAAAATAACAAAAATGATTCTTTCATTTCCATTTTGTTTAATTAAATTTGTTTTAATAGATGACAGCAGATACTTTTTTTTCTAAATTTATTTTTTTTTACCCGTATTTGATTTTTAAAACATAACAAAATAATCTTCCAACAACAAAAGAATTGCGGTATGTCATCTTGGTAGAAGTTTGCGTTGTGATTACGCAAATACAAAAAAAGAATGTAATATGCAAAAGTGATTTTATAAAATGAGTTCTTTTAAAAATTACCAAACAGGATAATTTTGCACTGAATGTGGTAAAATGTACCTTAAATAAGTGTTCACATTGTAATTTTTTAGATAAATGAACCAAAAATTAAACCTGCATTATGATGAATAAATGTTATAGATTTTCTAGATTACTTTTATGAGCACATCAATATAATTAACATAGTTTTTATCGAACATATTACATAGCAGATCATTTCTCTGTATGTTTGAAACACCATACTGTTTCTACAAGTAAAAACAGCATAAAAGTCTCCAGTGGGTTTATAGACTTTAAAATGTCCCCGTAAATACAGGGTGCGGCAAAAAGAGCGTACCGATTTGGAACGTCAATAAAAAAAATACAAAGCAAGATAGAGAAAGAAATCTTTTATACTTGAGAAGTACACAGTATGCCATTGTTATGAAGTTAAATGGCGACCGTCAATGTCGATGCAGTTTCGAAATCTGTGTCGGAAATTTTACAGTGATCTGCGGACCATGTCCCGCGGAATCGCCGTGACTTCTTGAGTAATTGCTGCCTTGAGTGCTTGCAAATTTGTTAGTCGGTGTTGGTACACTTTTGATTTGAGATAGCCCCACAGGAAAAAATCACATGGGGCCAAATCCGGTGAACGCGGTGGCTAACCGATATCACCCCGTATCTGCAGCTGCGTGCAGATCGCTTGGGAGACTTCTGTATGGAATCTCTAGCAGCTGCCACATCTTCCGGTCTTGTTACGCTTCTAGGGCGGCCAGGACTCTTTCTTCTTAAAGTCGAACTTGTTCGTCTAATATTTGAAACCCAACGACGAATTGTTTGTGAAGCCGGACCCGGATCATGACGTCCGAGCTGAAAGCGTATTCAGAAGGCCCGTTGCGTCGTTATCACAGATTCACCGTTCATAACAAACTATCCAACAACAAAAGCACGATGTTCTCCGCTCCAAGCCATGACGGTAACTAAAAATGGCATGCGCAAACAAGTCAAAAGAGACCATACCCACTGCTGTACCTCTACTATGAGCGAAGCAACGCTTCTGCCAAATCAGAACGGTCTTTCTGCCGCACCCTGTATTATGCTGTCCGAAACTTTTACGCAGATTCGAGAGTCAGTAATTTTTAAATGTTCGGTTTTGAATGTTCCAAAGAGTATTCCTACTAAGTTTAGTTCAGTATCGACTGATAGGTGTCTCCAAAAGGCACTGATCACGGAAAAATGAACACTACTATCAAAAGAATCCATCTCTATTTACAGATGCTCGAAATTCTTAATTATCAACATGTTTCATTAAAATAAAGATTTTAGTATAATTTGGAATATAATATTTACAAATCATGTGATTTCGTTATATTGCGAATATTTGTTTGTTAAATTATATTGCAAATATTTGTTGAAAAGCATTGCAATAAGTGATATTTAATCTCTCTTTAAAAAAAATCCTGCAAAATTTTAACATTCCATACGTGTAAACAGTTAAACGTACAGTTCGAAAATTTTACATAGAGACTAATATAAAGATTTAGATAAACAAAACATGATTATTATTTATTTTGATTTAAACGGTACTTAAATAATTATTTATTAATTATACATAAAATTGTCACTATGGACAAATATTTAATTTGTCGAAGCGACTTCATATCCTTGGTTGACAACTAGCAGAAACGTAAAAAGGTGGCCTAGGGCTGAATTCCAGCAAAATTGAAACACTGAAAACATAAAATTAAGCATTTGTTAGTGTGTTTAGCAAATGTTATTGCCATAAACAATTATGACTAATATGTAATTATTAACGCAGTTAATAATTGTACAGTTTTCTGTTCTTGCAAGCAATTAAAAAAGTAATTACGAAAAGTAATTGTTCATGATCACTATTGTTAGAACTTTTAGCATGCTGACTATTTGCTTAACAGATAACCATATAATATCTTTTACATTTGAAGCAGCATATGTTGAAGAAAAATTTAATTATTCATGATCGTTGATTTTTAATTTTTTTAAAAAGTGGTAAGATCTGGGGACGAGGTTGTAAAAACCTCTTGTTGTAAAAATAAGTTTCTGTTATAAACTCAACGACTTTTTAAATAGCCTTTAAAGTTTAAAACTACTACAATAATTACACGATAAATTAAAGTTGCGTAAAATACAGTATATATATAAAATAAACTGGTCAACCATTTTCAAAGACCAAAACAGAACAGTAATATCTGAACAGTAACTCTCCTGACTTGAGTAAGAGACTGAGTATGTTTTTTGTTCTTGAAACCTGTTGACCAGCTTATTTCTGCATATATACTGTATTCTAATAAGCTTTAATTTATCATGATTTTTAGTTACATTTAAAATAAAATTTAAAACACATTCGCTTCTATAAAACTTCCTAACCAGTATGTATAGGCATAAATTAATGACAATAAATGAAAACTTCGATCTCGAAATTGCTTAAGTGTCTATGCTATCTTGTACATAAATTAATATATATTATATTTGGGATTTAATATTTTGAGTTTTTACTACTTTCATGAAATAAACGTATTTTTATTTATTATAAGAATATTTATGTGTTTATGTCTGCGTTTGCCTGTGTATGTGTAGTTGCATAAAATCTAAGCGCTGTACTACCATAAAATCTAGTACACGGGTACTTCAGGATTCGAATAGGTGCACCTCAGAAGTATTGTTTTATTTCGAATCATTTTCTTAGTTATTTTATATTTTATCTAAATTTACAATCGTTTTTGGTGATATTCACGCAATTCTGTTCCTTAGCCACCGAAAATATTATCACAGAGATTCCATCTTGAATCCATCGGAAACATCGAAACATTTTCCTTCAAACGAACTTTGAACAGAATCCATACCCTCAATAGACAATTTTTCGTAAATTAAATATATATATATATTTACTTTACAAACGTTTTAAATCACCCCAAATTTTATATTGCGATTTAAAAAATTGACGTGTAAACTAAAGTTTATAATTTAACCCCATCTCCTGTAAATATCACACACTGTTCCAATACAAAAAATAATTTCCTAAAGCCATCCGTTCAACAATTATAAAAAGTCCACAAAATGATAAATATGTCAATGCCGTGCATAGATATTATGTATCAGCTTTCCCTCGCATTCGGTTGTAAGCAACCTCTAAGCACACTCTTCAAGCATTTTCCAAACCTTACTTTCTCATTTTAACACTTTCTAACATAGCAGAAAAATGTTTATAATTTTGGTCATTCAATCTATCTCGGTTGAAAAAATGAAATACATTGAACCATTTGGGACTTAATTGTTTAAACATTTTTAAGCGAATTAAAATAGCTTCGAAAATTTTAGGAAATAACCAAATTATCACATAAAATGTGTAAAATAATTTCAGCAAAATATGTTGAGTATTCCTTAAAATAAAAATTAAAATAACAATTGAACTCATAATATATGAAGATATCATGTCACTAATGCTAAATAAAATATGGCTTCCATTTATTGAAGTTACCGTAGATATTTAAACATCGTTATAATTTATATTTAGTATTGCATCCCTAATAAAACCGCTTTCTTTTTGCATATTATCTGTGTGTCTAAATTCTGAACCAACGCAATTACACTATTTTTATTTTAAATGTTCCCTAAACTTTGATTATTCCTACAGCAAAGCCTAATTTTACCGCTACATTACAGCATGCAGAATATAAACAAATCAAGCGATTATATGGTAAGTTATTTAAGAATTAATGATTTTCTTCAAGAAAAATTATTTTACTCTAGAATCTGAAATATAAGTGATATGAATGAAATATTCATTGATTTTACATAGAGAGGCATAAAGTTTACTGAATAAAGTTCATTTTAAGTCACTAGCATTGTCTTTTTTATGTATAATTAATTACTCTAGTACTGTAATAATTTTAAAATAATTAGCAGCGCTGAATGTATCGCATTATAAAGATGTTTAAATATAATTTCATTTTGGTTGGAAAGTGTTTCATAATCAATGCTGTATGCATTATTAATCTTTCTTGTTCATTTGTCTATACTTTTGCTGAGAGCGGTGCGATATGGAGTGCGCAAAATGGAAAGTGTTTCATAATTAATCCTGTATGCATGAGTGATCTTTCTTATTTGTTTATGCTTTTGCTGAGAGCGGTGCGATTTGAAGTGCACAAAATGGAAAATGCTTCATAATCAATGCTGTATGCATGATTGATCTTTCTTGTTAGTTTGTTTATACTTTTGCTGAGAACGGTGCGATTTGGAGTGCTCAAAATGGAAAATGTTTCATAATCAATCCTGTATGCATGATTGATCTCTTTTGTTAGTTTGTTTATGCTTTTGCGGAAAGCGGTGCGATTTGAAGTGCGCAAAATGGAAAATGTTTCATAATCAATTCTGTATGCATGATTGATCTTTCTTGTTAGTTTGTTTATACTTTTGCTGAGAGCGGTGCGATATGGAGTGCTCAAAATGGAAAGTGTTTCATAATCAATCCTGTATGCATGATTGATCTTTCTTGTTAGTTTGTTTATGCTTTTGCGAAAAGCGGTGCGATTTGAAATGCGTAAAATGGAAAATGTTTCATAATCAATTCTGTATGCATGATTGATCTTTCTTGTTAGTTTGTTTATACTTTTGCTGAGAACGGTGCGATTTGGAGTGCTCAAAATGGAAAATGTTTCATAATCAATCCTGTATGCATGATTGATCTCTTTTGTTAGTTTGTTTGTGCTTTTGCGGAAAGCGGTGCGATTTGAAGTGCGCAAAATGGAAAATGTTTCATAGTCAATGTCGTATGCATGATTGATCTTTCTTGTTAGTTTGTTTATGCTTTTGCTGAGAGTTATGCCATTTTGAGTGCGCAAAATGGAAAGTGAATCGTATTCAATGCTGTATGCATGATTGACCTTTTTCTTAGTTTGTTTATTCTTTTGCTGACAGCGGTGCGATTTAGAATGCGCAATTTCCAGATCGAGGCCATTTTATAATGTTTTATATATAAACTAGTGCGCGCTTATTTTAGACTAGGGAAATTGTGTTCAAATGTATTATTTAAGCAGCAAACGCATATTTAATTATTTAAAAATAGTTGCTGCTTATTTACTACCTTGGCAACGCCGGATGATTCATTCTAGTATTAAATATATAGCTAGATACCCTGCTTTTCTTCAGGTTCGGTAATCGAGAGACAGCCTAGTAAATTTTATTTTCTTGCTTGATAATATGGCAAGTGGTTGACAATATGACAATATGGCGGGTTTAACTAATTATTAAACAGATACGTTATGCTAGAGTTAGGGGCCATTTAAAGGATTAAAGTATAATTTCGCTTTGTTTGGGAGTCATATATCAATTACGTTTTATTAGGGGATAACATGCATAGTCCTTAATATTATTATTCAAGATAGGTGTAAGGTTAGTGTGTATCCGGAGATTTTAGGAGCGCAAATGCTGTAGGCGAGTATTCTCATACATAATTTTATGCTACTCATCGTATGTCGGGATACATATTTAGTGCAGATTTCTCTTGAATCAAATTAATTCGTGGAAATGAAACGGCCTACAAAATAAATAAAATAATTGTTTTACATAAAAGTAAGTAACGCAGTTTAAAGTTTACAATCGTGTTAAAAATAAATTAATATAGTAAAATATTTAAATAGTACAATATTGAAATAGCATAATAGTAAAATATTTAAATATTCAAACCATTCAAATAGCAAATTCTTTCGTGAAATGTCAGTTTTCAACTCTCCTGTTCTACAATGCAAAAGTTAGAAACTTAACCAAATTAGAATAGTTTCTAACAAGTACAAGGACTAAACGTAGAGAGAAAGATACGTATGTGCTCAACAGAATTGTCACAGAGGCTAAGAAAGAGAATAAATAATTTTTAAATGAGTTAAAATTACATCTTGCAAGGTACAAATGCGACTTTGCACATTAAAATTAAATACAGTAAACATTTATTTAATTGCTCAGAAAATAAAAAATAAAATTGAACTATCATTTAGGAAGTACTCGAATTCCCTTCTTCAGTTTGAAAAGTTTGGAGCAGAAGTATTACTAAAAGAAAACGAATACTTTATTGAAACGCATGCAATTCAGAAATTTTCAATCGGTAATCACAGTAAGTGGTTAGTTATCCATTCTATTTTCTTATCTCTATTAATAAAAATTGCTTTTTGCTTTTGGATTTATATTTAAAACTTTCATATCAAACTAAGTTCCAAAAATCTGATTAATGATTTATGACATGTTCCTCTGAGTTGTGTCATGACCACAATTATTTTTTTTCTCTCTGTAACATTATTCTTTTGTACCGTATTTAACGTACATGCTTTCTGTATTTTATTGTTTTTCTTGTATTACTGACCTTTTATCACATAGTGCTGCGCTATCACGCTAGGTTCTTTAGCCAATTCCCTGGCACAGACAAAACTCTCAATTGGCGTGTTAAGAAGAAGCAAAACATAAAAATATATCCCAAACTGTCGTCTGATTGATGGCAAACATTTTCCATATCAATAAAAACTTTTCTTGAAAAATTTTTCAGGATTTGCAATATGTAGAACTTATGTGGTGACTGAAATGGATTCAGCATTAAATTCCGGGGATTTTTTTTTCCCATTCTCAGTACAATTTTTGTTTATTTCTTGCAACATACACTTCTTAAGATTGGCTATAGATAGAATTTTCATATAACTAAACAACTGATATGGATTTAGCTACTAAGGAAATTGCTAAGGATTTGCTGTTCTACTTCCGGTTAAAAACGCTAACATCTATGTCACAAGATTGGTATTGTGATAGAGTTTGATCAATCCTATGAATCTATTGTTTTTGTACAGTTTAGTCACATTTTCATTTTTTGCAGTTCAATTTAAATTTTCTTTTACATACTAATAACTTTTTATAAAATCTATTAGCATTATTTTTTTAAGTTCAAATGTGAGTTTTAATGTCACATTTGTACTAAGTACAAATATGACTTTTAATAAAATTATTTTAATTTTCAACATTTTGTTCTTTTAATTCATTAATAATCTTAAATAATATTTTTAAAATAGAATTAGTATTAATTTAAAAATGCAAAACTTATTCCAAAATGTTGGATACTTTAGCATTTTTATCTGCTTTGATACTTTTTTCTTCTATGGAGAATTTATACCCTCACCATTTCAAAATTTGCTATTATCTTATATTTAACACAAAGAATCTTTTACCAGTCAAAGGCTTTCTGAAATGTAATTTATTTCCAAATCACTGTAATGTGTTTCATGCTTAAAAAAATTAACTATACAATATTTATGCGTCATTAATCACAATATGGTTATAGATAATATAATTATTCATCATTTCTGCATCATATATATATATAGCTTTTTCAAACCCCTGTAACATATTTTTTAGCTAAAGGTAAAACTAATTATGTAATAATTTGTGCATATGGTGAAAATCAGAATAGTTTGAAGGGGCAATGTAACACAACCAAAAGAATTAGTTTTTTTCCTGAAGAATGTATATTTACTTGAAGAATGTATATAAAGAAGAAGTGTTTTGTGTAAATATGAATCATCCTGTAATATTATTTCAATTATAGTAACTATTTATTTCAAATAGTTCGTTATAACTTTATGATATAAATTAAAATAACTTTTTAGTAACAACTTAAGGAATGCATTCTACTATGGAACGTATTATCTCTATTAATGCAAAAATTGCTTTATTTGACTCTGTTTCAACCGAATTAACGGCGAAGTAATTATATCGGGGCCAAATTCCAAGTAATCTGTCCTCGAATTTTAGGGAGCTTCTTATATTTCTCGAATATCGAATATATTCACGAATTTCAGATTTATATATATACATATATATATATGTATATATATATATATATATATATATATATATAATAAAAATTGATAAAACATTAAAAGATTAAAAGTTCGAGATTAAAAATTCATATAAATGAAATGCGCAATGCAGCATTTTCCTCATTATACGAAATATATTAAAATAAGATATAAACAGGATACAAATAGAATAAAAATGGAGGGGAAGGCTAACGGGCAATATGCTAAAAAAGCCTAAGGGGGGATTGTGAGCCCTTAAATCCCCGGTTTCAGCATGCTGCTAGGCCGCGGCACACTCCCGGTATATATATATATATATATATATATATTTTTTTTTACATAATTCTTATTATTACATACTAGCAGCATACCCGTTCTTCGTACGGAGTATATAATATAAAGAAATTTATAATTCACAATCATGTGCAAATTCTGTTAAAATATTAAATTTATTGCTCATAAAGAGAAGTTTAAGAATATCTGTTCTCACTATGTAAAATTATTTTCACGGGCAGATCTGAAGAATAAAACATCCTGGCCCCTTTTGTAAGCAAATTTAAAAAAAAGGAATTAAATCAATATATGCAACCCCGTACTACTTATATTGTCGCATATTAGAAAATATGCCAGTGTGTTAGTAGAAGCTTACCCGTATTGCAATATGAGTCAAAAAAATATTTGCCAAAATAAAAGAGATGACGTAAAAAATTGAAAGTATCAAAAATCTCCGTAATCTTAATACCAGAAGGACGTAATTGATTCCAATATATGCCAATATATATCAAAATATATGCCAATATACCTGCTCTACTTATATTCTCGTAGATTAGAAGATATACCCATGCATTTGTAGAAGATTACTCGTACAACGTACTATATATGAGTTTCAACATTTTTCGTCATAATAAAACAATTCCATAATAATTTGAAAATATCAGTAATCCCTGAATCAACAGTCCCCGAAAATATCAATAATAATGATGTTTAAAACTGAAGACCGTAATTGATATTATCCAGTCAAAAATTCAATGTCAATGAAATTTATTTTATATACATATTTTTATTATTCAAATCGGAAAAGATTTAATAAAATTCGTATGCCGCATAACATATTGGATCCGTTGTTAAGCGACATGATATCATTTGCTTTAAATAAAATGATGGAAATCATATCATCTGAATAATGCAATCTCCATGGAAGGTTTGGCGACATTTTCGTCGATTTAGCGATAACTTAAAAAATCGCCAAATTTATCGGCAAGTGGGACTGTAGAACTGATAGTCCCATTTTGCGACAAATTGACGAAACATCATCACAATACTATCCCCTAACAAAACATAACTAATTTCATTTATTAAGCGCGATTTTATCAATTTCATGATATTTTTATGGATTTAGAAATATTTTTACCAATTTGGTGATATTAAAAAAATTCCTTAAATGTGTTACTAAGTAGGATGGATGAACTGACCGACAAATGCAACAGAAACATCATTTCAGTACTTTATTCTAAAAAAACAAATTTAATTTTATTGATTTGGGTCATTTTTATCAATTTGAAGACATTTCCACTAATTTGGTAAAGTTTAAGACATGTTACCAAGTTATTTAGAGATATTCCTCTAAATTCGTAGCTCTATATTTGTATATATTAAATGAAAACACTAAAATTGTATTAGAAGATACATACACCCGTTCTACTCTTTTTCTGCTTCAACAATCGGCAAAATGCATTTATTGAGTAAACACAATATATGAGTTTATTAGCTAAACACAATATATGAGCTTGAAACCTCTTTTCTTAAATAAATGAAAGTGATGTACGCAGACCGCAATATATATAATTAAAAGAACAATCAAACCGTTCATTTATAAAATATATTTTTACATCCATTTATTTATTATACAAATAGAAAAAATAATAATAAATATTAACAACACATTTAATTTCATTCCGTTGCCGAGCAACAGGATATAAGATAGAATCTTCCTCATAAAATGCGAAATTATATAGCCATTTTGATTCCTTTATACTTTACATCGTTAAACTTGTGAAAGATGAACCATGGAGGTAGATTTTTCCATTTAAATTCATGTTTCAAATAATTCATGTTTTCCTATAGTGACTAATTAATGCAAAAATCCTGCACCAAACTCGGAAATAAAGTTTTATTTCATTTTGGCGTTTTAAACAAACCATTTTCATCCTTTCCGTTTGGATAAACCACGGAGTTGGAGAGTAGATCTCCAAAGAAAAAGTTCCGTTTTTAATTAATATCTCAACAACCCCTAGTCTTAGAAACTCGAAACTTGGACAAAATTTATGAGGGGCTATTTCAAGGCTATCCACAAAATTTCATTAAATTCGGTTCAGCCGTTTTCCCGTGATGATGAGACAAAAGAAAATTTTGTTTTTTACTAATATCTCGAGAACCACAGGTTGTAGAAACTCAAAACATGAACTAAATTTTAAGTGGAGCTATTTCTAAGCTACCCACAAAATTTCATCAAATTCGGATCAGCCGTTCTCCCGTGATGATGGGACAAACAGACAGACAGACAGACAGACAGACAGACAGATTTTCAATTTTATTTATATAGACTAGCAGCATACCCGTTCTTCGTACGGAGTATATAATATAAAGAAACTTGAAATTCATAATCATGCCCAAATTCTTATAGTATACTAAATGACATGCTTAATCAAAATATTCTGTTAAAATATTTAATATAATGCTCCTAAAAAGAAGTTTAGGAATCTCTGTTCTCGCTATATAAAATTATCTTCATGGACATATCTGAAGAATAAAACATCTTGGACCCCTTATGTAAGCAAATATAAAAAAAAATATGAAATTGAATCAATATATGCAAAATAAAAGCGTTAAAATTGTATGGAACCCGTACTAATTATATACGCGAATATTAGACAATATAACCTGTATTAGTAGATTACATGTATAAATTGAAAATACCAATAAACCCGTAATCTTTAAATCTGAAGACAGTCATTTATTCCAATATATGTCAAAATTAAAGTGCTAAAATTATATGGGAAGATATACACGTACTACTTATAATGTCCGATTATTAGTAGAAGATTACCCGTTTTGCAATATGAGTCACAAATGTTTTTTGGTAAAATACAACAGACGACGTAATAAATTGAATATATAATTAATCCCCTTAATCTTCATACCAGAAGACTGTACTTGATTCTAATATATATGCCAATATATGTCAAAATATATGCCAATATACCTGTACTACTTATATTCTCGTAGGTTAGAAGATATACCCGTGCATTCCTAGAAGATTACTCGTACAACGTACAATATGCGTGTGTCAGCAATTTTTGCCGCAATAAAACAATGGCGTAATAACTTAAAAATATCAATAATCCCTGAATCAATAATTCCGGAAAATATCAATAATAATAATGTTTAATCCTGAAGAGTATAATTGATATTATCCAGTCCAAAATGAAATGGCAATGAAATTTATTTTATATACATATCTTCATTATTCAAATCGGAAAGGATTTAATAAAAATCGTCTGCCGCATAAACACATTGGATTTAAATCCGTTGCTAAGCGACATGATATCATTTGCTTCAAATAAATTGGTAGAAAAAATATCGTCTAAATAGTTATATTTCTATTGAACATTTGGCGACAGTTTCGTCAAATTAGCGACATTTTAAAAAATCGCCAAATTTATCGCCAAGTGGGACTATAGAACTGACAGTTCCACTTCGCGACAAATTGACGAAATATCATCACAATACTATCCCCTAACAAAAAACAATTAATATCATTTATGTAGCGCAATTTTATCAATTTTAAGATATTTTTATAGATTTGAAAACATTTTTATCAATTTGGTGACATTTTAAAAATTCGCTAAACGTATTACTAAGTAGGATGGTTGGTCTGACAGATAAATGCTAACCAAACATCATTTCAGTACTCTCTTCTAACAAAACAAAAAAAAGTTTCATTGATATGTAGAAGACCCAAGCCACACGACCAACCCGAAGGTTTATGGCAGCTCTTTGTGTGTCGTTTATATCAATTTGGCAAAGTTTAAGAAAAGTTGTCAAATTAGCGATATCCCTCCAAATTCGTAGCTTTGAATTTGCAGATCTGAATGAAACATTCTTATCCCGTTTCAGTATACTAAATGAAAACACTACAATTGTATTAGAAGATATACCCGCTCTACTCTTTTTCTGTTTCAACAATCGGCTATATGAATTTATTGGCTAAACACAATATATGAATTTAGTAGCTAAATGCGATATAAGCTTGAAAACTCTTTGCCAAAATAAATGAAATTGATGTACGCAGTCAGCAATTAATATAATTAAAAGAAAAATCAAACGTCTATTTATAAGATATACTTTTATATCCATTTATCCATTTATTTATTATTTAAATCGAAAAAAAATAATAAAAACATTAACAAACACATTTAATTTAATTGCGATGCCGAGCAACATGATATATCCTCCTAAAATGTTAAAATTTATTAATCACTAACAGCACACCCGTTATTCGTACGGAGTGTATAATTTAAAGAAACTTAAAGTTCGCAATCATGTGCAAATTCTGTTAAAATATTAAATTTATTGCTCCTAAAGAGAAGTTTAAGAATATATGTTCTCACTATGCAAAATTATCTTCACAATCAGATCTGAAGAATAAAACATCCTGCCCCCTTTTGTAAGCAAATTTACAGAAGAAAAAATAGGAATTGAATGAATATATGCAACCCCGTACTAATTTTATTGTCGCAGATCAGAAAATATGCCAATGTGTTAGTAGAAGATTACCGGTATTACAATATGCGTCTCAAAAATATTTGCCAAAATAAAAGAGATGACATAATAAATTGAAAACATCAATAATATCCGTACTCTTTATACCAGAAGGTCGTAATTGATTCCAATATATGCCAATATATATCAAAACATATGTCAATATACCTGTACTACTTATATTCTCGTAGATTAAAAGATATACACGTGTATTTGTAGAAGATTCGTACAACATACAATATATGAGTTTAAACAATTTTTGTCATAATAAAATAATTGCATAATAACTTGAAAATATCAATAATCCTTGAATCAATAATCCCCGAAAATATAAATAATAATAATTTTTAAACCTGAAGACCGTAATTGATATTATCCAGTCAAAAATGCTATAAGAAAAATCAAATCGTTCTTTTCTAAAATATATTTTTATATCCATTTATTTATTATTCAAATCGAAAAAATAATTATTAAAATTAACAGACAGATTTAATTTAATTGCGTTTCTGAGTAACATGATATAAGATAGAATCTTATAACATGTTAAATATGTCATGTCTTATAACATAAACTGCGAAATTAAATAACGATTTTGATTTCTCTATACTTCTCATTGTTCCGTAAAAGCTTGTTTTAAATAACCCATGAACCATGGAGATAGATTTCCCCTTTAAATCATGTTTCAAACAATTCATTTTTTCAGAAAGTGACTAATTAACGCAAAAAATCTCCCATCAAACTCAGAAATTAAATTTTAATTCACTTTCAAACGATTTTCAAGCTTTTCGTTTGGATAAACCACGGAGTTAGGGAGTAGAACTCCCAGGAAAAAGTTCCGTTTTTCATTAATATCTCGACAACCCCAAATCTTAGAAACTCGAAACTTGGACAACCTTTATGGGGGGATATTTCAAGGCTATTCACCAAATTTCATTAAATTCGGTTCAGCCGTTTTTCCGTGATGATGAGACAAACGAAAATTTCGTTTTTTACTAATATCTCGAGAACCACTGGTCGTAGAAACTCAAAACACGGATATAATTTTAAGTGGGGCTATTTCTGGGCTACCCACAAAATTTCATCAAATTCGGTTCAGCCGTTCTCCCGTGATGGTGTGACAAACAGACAGACAGACAAACAGACAAACAGACAGACAGACAGACAGACAGACAGACAGACAGACAGACAGACAGACAGATTTTCAATTTTATTTATATAGACTAGCAGCATACCCGTTCTTCGTACGGAGTATATAATATAAAGAAACTTGAAATTCATAATCATGCCCAAATTCTTATAGTATACTAAATGACATGTTTAATCAAAATATTCTGTTAAAATATTTAATATAATGCTCCTAAAAAGAAGTTTAAGAATCTCTGTTCTCGCTATATAAAATTATCTTCTTGGACATATCTGAAGAATAAAACATCTTGGACCCCTTATGTAAGCAAATATAAAAAAAAATATGGAATTGAATCAATATATGCAAAATAAAAGCGTTAAAATTGTATGGGACCCGTACTAATTATATACGCGAATATTAGAAAATATAACCTGTATTAGTAGATTACATGTATAAATTGAAAATACCAATAAACCCGTAATCTTTAAATCTGAAGACAGTCATTTATTCCAATATATGTCAAAATTAAAGTGCTAAAATTATATGGGAAGATATACACGTACTACTTATAATGTCCGATTATTAGTAGAAGATTACCCGTTTTGCAATATGAGTCACAAATGTTTTTTGGTAAAATACAACAGACGACGTAATAAATTGAATATATAATTATTCCCCGTAATCTTCATACCAGAAGACTGTACTTGATTCCAATATATATGCCAATATATGTCAAAATATATGCCAATATACCTGTACTACTTATATTCTCGTAGGTTAGAAGATATACCCGTGCATTCCTAGAAGATTACTCGTACAACGTACAATATGCGTGTGTCAGCAATTTTTGCCGCAATAAAACAATGGCGTAATAACTTAAAAATATCAATAATCCCTGAATCAATAATTCCGGAAAATATCAATAATAATAATGTTTAAACCTGAAGAGTATAATTGATATTATCCAGTCCAAAATGAAATGGCAATGAAATTTATTTTATATACATATCTTCATTATTCAAATCGGAAAGGATTTAAAAAATTGTCTGCCGCATAAACACATTGGATTTAAATCCGTTGCTAAGCGACATGATATCATTTGCTTCAAATAAATTGGTAGAAAAAATATCGTCTAAATAGTTATATTTCTATGGAACATTTGGCGACAGTTTTGTTAAATTAGCGACATTTTAAAAAATCGCCAAATTTATCGCCAAGTGGGACTGTAGAACTGACAGTTCCACTTTGCGACAAATTGACGAAATATCATCACAATACTATCCCCTAACAAAAAATAATTAATATCATTTATGTAGCGCAATTTTATCAATTTCAAGATATTTTTATAGATTTGAAAACATTTTTATCAATTTGGTGAAATTTTAAAAATTCGCTAAATGTATTACTAAGTAGGATGGTTGGTCTGACAGATAAATGCTAACCAAACATCATTTCAGTACTCTCTTCTAAAAAACAAAAAAAAAATTCATTGATATGTAGAAGACCCAAGCCACACGACCAACCCGAAGGTTTATGGCAGCTGTTTGTGTGTCGTTTATATCAATTTGGCGACATTTCCGTCAATTTGGCAAAGTTTAAGAAAAGTTGTCAAATTAGCGATATCCCTCCAAATTCGTAGCTTTGAATTTGCAGATCTGAATGAAACATTCTTATCCCGTTTCAATATACTAAATGAAAACACTACAATTGTATTAGAAGATATACCCGCTCTACTCTTTTTCTGTTTCAACAATCGGCTATATGAATTTATTGGCTAAACACAATATATGAGTTTAGTAGCTAAATACGATATAAGCTTGAAAACTCTTTGCCAAAATAAATGAAATTGATGTACGCAGTCAGCAATTAATATAATTAAAAGAAAAATCAAACCGTCCATTCATAAGATATACTTTTATATCCATTTATCCATTTATTTATTATTTAAATCGAAAAAAAATAATAAAAACATTAACAAACACATTTAATTTAATTGCGATGCCGAGCAACATGATATATCCTCCTAAAATGCTAAAATTTATTAACCACTAACAGCACACCCGTTATTCGTACGGAGTGTATAATTTAAAGAAACTTATAGTTCGCAATCATGTGCAAATTCTGTTAAAATATTAAATTTATTGCTCCTAAAGAGAAGTTTAAGAATATATGTTCTCACTATGCAAAATTATCTTCACGATCAGATCTGAAGAATAAAACATCCTGCCCCCTTTTGTAAGCAAATTTACAGAAGAAAAAATAGGAATTGAATGAATATATGCAACCCCGTACTAATTATATTGTCGCAGATCAGAAAATATGCCAATGTGTTAGTAGAAGATTACCCGTATTACAATATGCGTCTCAAAAATATTTGCCAAAATAAAAGAGATGACGTAATCAATTGAAAACATCAATAATATCCGTACTCTTTATACCAGCAGGTCGTAATTGATTCCAATATATGCCAATATATATCAAAACATATGTCAATATACCTGTACTACTTATATTCTCGTAGATTAAAAGTTATACACGTGTATTTGTAGAAGATTCGTACAACATACAATATATGAGTTTAAACAATTTTTGTCATAATAAAATAATTGCATAATAACTTGAAAATATCAGTAATCCTTGAATCAATAATCCCCGAAAATATAAATAATAATAATTTTTAAACCTGAAGACCGTAATTGATATTATCCAGTCAAAAATGCTATAAGAAAAATCAAATCGTTCTTTTCTAAAATATATTTTTATATCCATTTATTTATTATTCAAATCGAAAAAATAATTATTAAAATTAACAGACAGATTTAATTTAATTGCGTTTCTGAGTAGCATGATATAAGATAGAATCTTATAACATGTTAAATATGTCATGTCTTATAACATAAACTGCGAAATTAAATAACGATTTTGATTTCTCTACACTTCTCATTGTTCCGTAAAAGCTTGTTTTAAATAAACCATGAACCATGGAGATAGATTTCCCCTTTAAATCATGTTTCAAACAATTCATGTTTTCAGAAAGTGACTAATTAACGCAAAAAATCTCCCATAAAACTCAGAGATTAAATTTTAATTCACTTTCAAACGATTTTCAAGCCTTTCGTTTGGATAAACCACGGAGTTAGGGAGTAGAACTCCTAGGAAAAAGTTCCGTTTTCCATTAATATCTCGACAACCCCAGGTCTTAGAAACTCGAAACTTGGACAAAATTTATGGGGGTATATTTCAAGGCTATTCACCAAATTTCATTAAATTCGGTTCAGCCGTTTTTCCGTGATGATGAGACAAACGAAAATTTCGTTTTTTACTAATATCTCGAGAACCACTGGTCGTAGAAACTCAAAACACGGATATAATTTTAAGTGGGGCTATTTCTGGGCTACCCACAAAATTTCATCAAATTCGGTTCAGCCGTTCTCCCGTGATGGTGTGACAAACAGACAGACAGACAGACAGACAGACAGACAGACAGACAGATTTTCATTTTTATTTATATAGATTTCAAATATATATATATATATATATATATATATTTCTTACTATCCTACAATAAATCATCTAAATCGCAAAAAATATTTAGGAAATTTCGTGATACTGTATAATTTAATATTTTAAAGACAGGGATTAGTGATTAGCGCTAACGAATAGAATTAGGCTGAGGGTAGAAATCGTGAAAAAGATAAATTTTCAATGATATCTCATCGAAATGTACTTATTTAGGGAACGATGACGCGAAACTCAACTACATACTTTCAAGCTGATTTGTACTTTCTTTGTACATGTGTCTCACTCTACGGGTTCGCTTGTAGTAGGCTATGTCTAAAGATACTCGACCTCTAAAAAACTGACTTGTATATATAAATTGTTTAAATATTTTTATACTTTACTTAAAGTAATAATTGAATATTTTTTTAAGTAACGCGATTTACAATGATTTAAAAGATAACCAATTGGGCCACACTGCGGGATCAAACCGTGTTTTTTATGTAACTTAACACTTTAAAAAACGTTTGTTACATTTTTAGCAAATTTGGTCCACATAATTAATCACTATAAAATGGTGTATCTTTATGTTGAAAAACCCTACTTGCTTCTCCTTTTGATCAATTTTAACATCGAATCTGCCCTTCTTTCCACTGCTTTTATTCAGTACATTACTGTTATCATGCAGCACTGGTTATGCATCATATATGTAGTTCTTATAGCGTGGTTTGATAAACCCTTAAGGATCAAAATAATTTTCCATGCGTCTCAATCTAAAGTAATTACGTTTTCTCAAAAACAGAAATAGCAGAGAATATTTTAAAGAAATTAAAATTGATATATTTTTGCATTATTTTTATCTATCAAAAACAATTATTATCATCTGCAAGACGAAACATGAAGAATTTGTGAATCAAAATCCTACTATAGCAATCAGCAAGGAGGCGCGTTTCCCCCACTTGTTCTACACCGTAAAACCTAAACTAAACTAGAGACACCTTTATTGTAGTCATCCTTTTAATCAATCATACAACACAGATACATCGGGTCACCGCCATGCGGTTTTAAAGTTTTAGATATGTAGTTTTAAATTTACAGACAATTCAGCGCAGACTACAGGACGCTAAAATAGACATATTTATATATGAAAATTCCTATACAAAATCGCTCATACGGTGTCTTTTAAAATGCTTGTAACAACCATTAGTATGCAAAGATCGGCAGTAGTGGACAGTTTCACGTTTATACCAATTCTTCTGTCCCGAATAGTCGATAACTGCATTGATAAATTGGTATCCGACATTGGGTTGGTATGACCTACTGAAAGTTAATCAGAAGAGTCAATATCGATTCCCTGTCTTTGCAGGTTTTAATTTTAAATGAAATTATGCGTCTAATACCCTAAAATTAGTAGACCGGCAAACATTTACCACAGTAACATAGGTATCGGTGCTACTCCCCAATCTTATTTTGACGAGAATGATTACCCGACATTGGATAGGATGTGTGAGATTAAGCTAGCATACCTAAGCTGTAATCGCCAGATACGAGTTCGATTGTCACTTCCGACCGCTTGTGAGTTTCATTCGAAAAGATATCTTATGTTCTATAGGCATATGCACCAGTAAAATATTAAACTGAAATAGTAATATTCATATACAGAAAATGAAAGTAATAATATACATATTGGTGGTGGTTTACAAAAAAAGGATGCAGTTATCAGAAATTTTCGATATTTCCTATTTCTACAGCTTTTTAATCTGGCTCTAGAAAAACACTGCATGTATTTTCGCCAATTGCAACTTACTTTACACATTTTATATTATTAATCAAGCGAAATATTAAAACAGATGAAACCAGCCTGAATGGCTTTTGGTTAGTAGCAGAGTTGACTGGTTTTAAACCCATTGTGTAAACCACGTTTTCTGACAAACCAATTTTGTTGTTTAAACCATGGTTAATAAATAATTTCTTGAAATTGGCAACACGCAGAACAGAAATTTGCAAGTGTTTGAGAAACATGCGGATACTTAAATCCACTGAAACTAAAATGGGTATAGTTGTCGGTAGAATGGCTATAAACCACGTTACCTCAGGAGTAAAATTGCTGATAACTGGATCCTTTTGTTTTAAACCATTGCATATAATATCAGAACTTAGAATGCAGACTTAATAGTTCAATATTATCAAGTATTTTATGTATCCAGTACTTATCAAGTCCATATATACATTTATGTATTCCTATATACACTCTCACTATATATACAAGAATTGCAGAAATTTCCAACTTTATTATCAACACTTTACTCAACACATTCCAAAATTAAATTTCCCCTGAAGGACGTAATTTTCACGTTTGCGTGGTAATTTTGTTGGAAGAAAAGTAATTACATATCTGATAGGACTTTTTCAGCTAATTCGAATAAAAGTTTTATTACTTCGATGAACTCTGACTATTATCTCCGATGATAAAAATAAGACTATTTCATCTTTTTACGAGTTTTTTCTAGTTGCTTAGCGTTTTTTTGTGAAAAACATTTTTAGTGCAAAATATTATCGCATGCATGAGCGATGAAGAGCTAATTCAAAACCTCTTCAGCGTTTATGTATGCAATATTGTTTTAACCCCTTCATTAAAATGAATAATTATCTATAATTTTGTTATTTTATTTGTGCCTAAATAAATAATTCATGTTTTTCTTAAAGCAGAAAATAAATGTAGAGATACTCATATAATATCAAAACTTGATATTATGTAAGACTCATATAATATTGACTCATATGATACTCATATAATATTGATTCAAATGATACTTATATAATATTGACACTAAAGGGCAATATTAAGTATTTAATGTATCCCCTTGTACTTCCTTTGAACTTGTACTTCCTTTCTTCCTTTACTTGAATTTATATTTTCTTTATATATATATATATATATATATATATATATATATATACAGGGTGTCCCAAAAACATTGACCTCCGCTTTAATTCCTTAAACATTGATCTTAGTTATACATAATAAATTACAAATTTGAGTAAAAAAAGGAACAGAATTTTATGAAATCGTTTAAAATTTTCAAGGGAATTAAATTTTGAGAAATACAAAATTTAAATTTTTATACGGTCCCCGTACAAATATATTTCCAATGAGTAAAATGTGTCCCATACACTAATAAGGTGATGTAAAAAATTTCAGCATTTTTATTATAATCTAATTTTTATTATAATAAAAATTAGAAATTTTGATATTTGTTCGTACAAAAGTATCTACACTGTGTAGAAATAGTAACTTTACATAAAGATTAGAAAGCTTGTTCAAAATGTTTTCCTTCCATGCCAAAGATCCATTAAAGGTAAGAGGCAGATATTATTTGATTATGATGCATTTCTGCGTTCCGGCATTTACATTCTTGCTGTAAACATTATCATTTCAATTTGTGTTTAATCCCCACACATTTTTTGCTTAAACATATTTCTTTGACATTTTATGGTAAATTGCTCAAATTTTGTACATCACCTTATTAGTGTATGGGACACATTTTACTCATTGGAAGTGTTTTTTATTGTGTGTCATTGGAAGTGTGTGTTGTGGGACTGTATAAAATTTTAAATTTTGTATTTCTTCGAATTTAATCCCTTGACAATTTGTATTTATTTTATAAAATGTTGTACCATTTTTACGCAACTTTGTAATTTATGATATATGTCTAAGATCAATACTTAAGAAATAAAAGCCAAGGTCAATGATTTTGGAACACATTGTATATATATATATATATATATAACCATTAAAAACGAATCAGAAAGAGAGGGGGAAAACCATATGAATTGCCAATGTAATATGGCATCTCGTATAATACCTGATCAGCAAAAATCATTCATTCCCACTTCTATCAGGGAAATACAAGAACGTTTTGTGATCACATATACAGACAAAGTGGTATCTAATTACGCATTTACCTGCAAACCTTTTTACATAGAAGTCTTACAGAAATCTTACATGGAATCCACTATGTACAAAGCTTTACCTTATAATTTAACTATTATGTCAAGTAAGATCAGGGCTTTGTACAAACGAATCGGTATCACTTTAAAAATGTATCCTTTCCTTATTTAGTACTCATTCCGAAGTTGCATAAAACACCAGTAAAATTCCGTACGGTTACTGTTGGATGTAATACATATATTATGTTAGCTAACAAAAAACTAATGAAAATTCTTCAACCTGCATATAGGGCTTTATTGGTACAAAATCCAATAATCATAAAAAACAGCTATGAAGTCATAAAGCGATTGAAATATTGCAATAAAGAAATACAGTTTACAAGCTATGACTTCCGAGACCTTTTCAACAACATTGATCTTAATAAATTACATGCGATACTTTTACTGGTGCATACAGAATACAACCTCAAAAAAGTGATCACTTTGCGTAGGTATATGGATCTAATTCAGCTGGTATTGTTTGAAAACATACTGTGTAACGGAGAAGTATTTTATCAGCAAATTAAAGGAATTCCCATGGGCGGGGGCTGTTCTTCAGTCCTTGCTGACATATATTTAACATACTTTGAAAGAAATAATCAGGTATTATACGAGATGCCATATTACAGATATGTGGACGATGTGATTTTAGGACATTACTCAAGTACTCCTGAACTTGAATTTGGCTTTTATCCTCCGGAATAGATAAGAATACAAGCATAAAAATGGAATTCATGCAGTAATGTACAATAAACGTAATAATTATGATATGAAGATAAACCAAATTATTGGATGGAGGTCGAATTTAACTAGGAATATTTTCCGTAATATAATAACAGGACACCTTAGAAGAAATCGCAATAATAATACTTTCAGAAAGGATTGTCTTACTAGTAATAAACACATTTTACAAGAAGCACTTAAAAATCATTATCCAAGGAATTTCCTTAAAGATATTTATAATTCTTTCTTTAAAGAAGAGGATTTTCATTCAGTGATGACTTGAATGTATGACATCATATTGGACTTATCAATGTACGCATGCGTATGGGCACATACTTTAAGTGGCGTTGCGTGTGTTCCGTTTTAGTCGGTAGTATGGTTGGCACAATGTTTTATTGTTTTCGTCGTTCCATTTCTGTCTGCATTATGGTGCCTTCATTTTTGCACATGCTGCTGGGATCTATCATTGAATTGCATTGGTATCCGTGGGCGTTGTCTAGACGTAAAAGTAAAACGGGAATGAGAGGTCGCTATCCCTCTCAGCCATTTATATGCAATTCATATGGTTTTCCCCTCACTCTTTCTGATTCGTTTTTAATGGTTATATCCTGCATCAGTATATAGAGCTGCATTGCGCCTTTTGCTGAGTGGTATTTGGTATTATAATAGTATTCTTTTTTGTCGTATATTTCTATATATATATATATATATATATATATATATATAGATATAAATTAGTAAATCCAAAGTTGGAATGTATGTAGTAACTCATAATACACTATTCCAAAATTTTCTACAAAATACAAAGAAATAAAAGAAATTAAGACATAAAGAGGAAATAATAAAGCGTATTGCAGGTCATAAATACAAAGACAATCAACAAATTTCAAAAATGAGAAATGCAAATAAGAAAACAAAAAAATCAAGCAAAAAAGCTTGCACATGGAAGAGATTTAGGCTTACGATAAGTTCATTTCGAAAAAATTCTCTTCGGGTCCATATATCCCTTCGAAATGAACACAAAAATGCTTGTTTCTGAAACACAAGATAGATTTTATCTATAAACTTGTGTTATATGGACGACAAGCATATAGATTGGAACAATAAAGGAAACATAAATACCTTGAAATACATTTCATTAGAGCAACCATGACAAGCAAAATATGGCTAGACCAATGTTGCCATATGGAGAAATGAAAAGATGTGATTTGCTGTTGCCAAAGAGAGTAATAAAAACTGTACTGCGTAAAAGCAATAAAAAGAGATATTCAACAGTTAAAGCTTCAAGACAAAAAGATGAAAATATAATTTCAAGAGAATGAATAAGTACGGCTAATCTATAAATTCTAAATTCTGATAATCTATAAATTCTAAAAAGTTGATTAAGTATAATATTTCTAAACAATTGAATCGAGTTGCAGGAATTAAAAGGTAATAATTTATTAATATTAAATTTAAAAAAATCTTTTTTATCATATAAATTAGTAACTATCCCATGATCAGGTTCTATAATTAGATTTAAATCCAAATAATAAATATTATTACTAATAGAAGTTTCATTAGGTATTAATTCCAAATTATCCGGATAGAAATCTATATCTATGACATAGTTATCAGTAAATACAAGGCAAATCAGATCATCTACATATCTGTAAATTTTATAATCTGTTGAAGTAAAGAATTTTTCATAATGATATAGGTATAAATTAGCTAACATACTTCTACTATAGCCACTTTGAGGAGCACCTGAGACTTGTAAGTACAATTTATTACCTTGAAAGATATAATTATTGCAAAGAACAAAATGGAGAAGCTTGGGAAAATTGGTAAATTTAATAAGATGAGAATGAGAAGTAATATAAGCATTATATAAAGCTAAAGTGACATCATATAGATCAGTGATCTTAATATTATTAAATAAATCTTTAAAATCAAAAGTTTGAAATCCTATTATTTTACCAAGTGTTTTTAATTTATTTTTTAATTCTTTACTGTTATTTAGAATAATGTAGTTATCACTAGAATCTCGTAAATTACCATTTATTGCATTTAAATAATTTAGTAATAATTTACTAGCAGTAGTAGAGTATGAATTATGACCACTGGTTACAGTTCTAAATTTAATAGGATTTTTATGAAATTTAGGTATAAGCACAGTATATGGAAATGTCAAAAATTTATTATTAATATCTAAATCACTATACATATTGATAATTTTCAATTTGATACTATTAAGAGAGTGTTAATCAATTTTAAAGAGACTATTATTTTTTAAATAATCTAGCAGATATTGAATATAGAATTTTTTGCAAATAATAGCATAATTATTGGAGGCTTTATCAACATAAGTAACAACAAAAGATCTATGTAAATTATTAACAGATTGCTTTATATTATCCATATTATATATAGATCTAGATAAATTAATACTACAAATGGCATTTTTAATAGATCTCAAAATAGTAAATTTCCACATATTAATATGCTCAGCCTCTAAAGGCTGAGCATATTTAGAAGCTGATCCATAAATAAATTTATCAAGGTTCAGATTGATTGACTTTAAGATTTGTTTAGAATTATTGCATGAAGGTAACCTGAATTTAGTGCCAAATGACATAATAGTTCTTAAAGATTTATCTTTTACAATGGCTAAGTCACCAGTAACTATATGACCCAAGTGTGGATTAATAAATTCAGCATAATTATCAACACTACAAATACATTCACCATCTCCATTTGTTGAGGAATCTATGTCGACTGAGAGAGATTTTGAAATTGCATTGTAATTAAAAATGGTTCTTCCAATAGGCTTGTTATATTTAAAAGTTTTAGTAACATTCAAATCCTTTACAGGCAAAAGATGATGGAAATGATTAAATAAATTCTTAAAGTTTATGGAATTATAAATAGGATGCGTAAATGATATTACACAATAAGAATTAGAACAGTTATTATTATGAAATTGATTAAGTTTTATTTTTAAATATTTTGATCTAGTAATGAGCAAATCATAGAAAATATGATTAAAATGTTCATTAGTAAGATTTAACTTTAAGAAAATAGCATAAACTGTGTTTAATTGTTTTTTCTTATATATATATATATATATAACCCTTCCCCCCTTATATATATATATATATATACACACTCGTGTATAAAATTTAAGCATAGTTGCTGTTTATGTGAAAATTTCAGGAAATCTACATCGGAATGGAAGGAAACGCGGTATGCGGATGTAATAGGGTTATAAGAGAGGAAAACAATGCAAAAAAGGATAATAAGGCCGTATGTCAAGGTATTTCAAGAATTATTAAAAAGAAAATAACTACTTAGTAAAAATACATAATTATCTATTCTGAAATTTTAAATATCAAAACACAACATTTCCTCTACGATGCGTGAAAATTTATTAGTATAATGTGCATATATTTTTTAGTGTTTCACAAACCATCTACAGTAGTGGCTAAATTGTGGAAATCTTTTGGAAAAAGTGTATTTTTGGAGTTTGATGGCTAATAACGCCGCTTTTTTTTACCAATACCATAAAATTATGTATCAATGGAAAGATAATTTTATCAAGATTGTAATGCAATAACATTTGTTCAATTATCTATATTCTATCAAAAGTTATAGTCAAATAACCAGGAAAAAATACACAATTTTCAATTGAAATAGTCGTCTACTGTTCCTTCTTTCAACTGACTTTTCGTCTGCATCATTTAGTTGAGGAATTTTTAACTTCTCAACAGGTCGTTTCTCCACTTTTTCTATTACGGGCGGCAGCTTACTATATTTCACATTCACTGCGTGTATGGACTTAGTTGGTCTTTCTTCCGTCTTGATATGCCATTCTCTAAAATTCCTTCTTTGATGACCTCTTTCTCGCAATACCTTTCTTAAGGTGTCCTGTGACCCCATCCTCCTTGATTGCCCATACCTGTTATTTGGACCTACTCGTGGTCTTTGTTAGCTTCTAAGATCTTGATTTGAATTAAATCTGTTTACTTCCCCTCGTTCGATCGGATGCCGTACATCGTATTTACTTGCTAGTTCATTAAACCAGACAAAAGATCTCGGTACTTTGCCAAAGCAAATAATCTTGAATTGGTGTTCTCAGTCTCTCATAGATTAGCTCAATCATGTTTTCTTCACTTATTTCTAATTCTATTTTCTCTTTCAAGTCGGCTTTTCATTAAAAATCCCTTCACGGATTCTGTCGGCTGTAGTTTTACACTATACAGCTCTCTCACACTTCCCGACCGTCCAAACAGTTACCTTACACCTTTCTGGTAGGTCGGACGGTCTGGGTTTCAACAACAACAACTATACAGCTCTGTTTCCAACTCCACTTTGTTCCATTTTTCTGGAAAGTGCTTTTCTATTTTTTCTTTACATTCAGCCCGTGTTTTACACATCTTTTCTGCTATAATATTCCACTACCGCTTAAACTCGCCGTTTAACGTATTTCCTATAACGGCTAATTTTTGTTCGTCACTTCCCGACGATTTAAAAAAAAATCAAAGTTTTTCACATATGCTTTCGCTAGGACACGGTAGCTCAGTGGCTAGCGCGCGGTAATTACACTCGGTAGGCCCAGGTTCGAAACTGCCGCCGTGTTCACGCGGAGTACGATCACGTTAAACATGTGGGTCTGTAAGTCCTTCCGAGAGGTTGGTAGGGTGCGGTCCCTGTGGATGCCTCCCCCACTGGGTTCCGGTCTAAATTGGATGGCTCTTCTCGGCCGTCCAAACAGTTACCTAACACCTTTCTGGTAGGTCGGACGGTCTGGGTCTCAACAACAACAACATATGCTTTTCCATTAAAACAAAATTTTAGCTTCCTTGATATCGCTAGCGCTGCGATTAACTCTTCCAAATTATTCTCGATTTCTAACTTCTTTAAACAAATTTATAATGAAATACAACTTTCCTATGTTATTGGCTTGCCTTATGTTCGGCCGCCATTGTAAAAGGCCTTGCTGTCACAGCCGGGAATCGAACCCTGGATCTCTGAACTGGCCAGCCGATGCTCTACCATTGAGATACTGGGACGAAATTGCAATCCTCTTATCGCCCAAGTAGACTCTGCATACTTACTTATTAAATCCATAATGATTTAGCGTCCTTAATTGATTTCGAGATGGCTTTAGTTAGATAATTTATTTATCTTCCATATATATAATGCATATAGAAGGGCATGGGATGCCAATAAATTTGTTGATGAAGCTATTTAAAGATGAACAGCAATGAGAAATGAAGCTGATAGACCTCGAAGGGCCGAAGAAAACATTAAAATAGTCTCAACCTGCAAAAATTAGAGCGAAATAAATTGTTATTTTGGAAAGAATATCGTTAAAAATTTCATAGATCCATAATGTGAAAATGCTCTGCGCGGGTACAAATAGTACATTATAAATAAGCTGTTTATCAGTAAACCTCTAGACGCCCCGTCATGAGGAGATATTTAATGGCATTTTTTCCCTTCCACGTATACCGTGCAATACCTAGCTAGTAACTTCACCTATGTGTCTACTTTGGGTTATCATCCTTTCATTTCAACAGTTTTGATGTATATTGTTAGCCGTAACCTGTCTAAGCAGCATTTAGGCACCAAGCATATAGCAGTACAAGAGCGTACACGCGCGCATACAGGCGAATCAACGATTCACTAATTGCAGTCATTCCATAAAGAATAGGTCCATCCAAAAATAATGATATTGACGACATTTCATAGCTATTGCAAGGATCTTTAAAAAGCAACAGACCTGGTCACTGAAAGCGGTGAATATCTTAAACTATGTACGTAAAAGTATACTTTATATCTGTTTAAAAGGATACATTTTATACACTTTTTAATTTACTTTATAATAAAATGTTTACTAAGAAATATGAAATGAATTTTTCACCCATTTCTATTACTTTTATAAATCAATTTTTTGCTGTTGCAAGAGAAAAAAAATGTTTAACAAAAACACGAAACCCTTTTGTCATACGTATATTTCGGGAAAAGTAATCACTTTTCAATTCTGCGAGAAAGTGGAATATACGTATTTTGCTAGTATTTTTAATGATTTTTCAGAATAAATAATATTTGTTCTTGAAATTTTCATTACGCATTCTGAATCTATTTAAAAGCAAAACTACTTAAGGATATCAGTTCAAAATTATTCTTTTACAAATTTTGTAGCAAAAATTTTATTTTATTTTCCATTAAATTGAGAAATCTTAGGCATAAAGGGGCCACGATTTGTTTTTGCCAGTTTTTGGGAGTGTTAATCCAAATACAAACATTTAGAAATGTTTTCAATAATTTATTTGCGCACTATTTTATCATGCGAAGTCATCACAATTCTAAGAATCGCTAAAATTATGCGTTTCTAAGAATGAACAGAAAAAGTTACTTATAACTCATTTTATTCCAAACCCGGGACATAATTTGAATATCGTACATTAATCAGAAAATGATTTCAAAACTAATGGAAAAAAATAACAAGAAAATAACTTTAATTCTGTTGCATATATTTACGTAGAACTATGTCCGGGCGTTGGAAAAACATGGTTATGTATGCAATCATTATTTAGTTTGCGGCAAATCTCAGCACGCAGTAGATTCGGTGGAATCATATACAGCATTCGTAAGTCGATGATATAAGAAGTACGATATGCATCAGATGTATCACAAAGCATACACATCTCTTACTCAGGCTATGTTGGTGCATGAGCAGCCGAGTGTCGTAGGAGCGGCTATGGAAGTAAGTCTCAAAGCAATGAAGTCAAAAAAGGCGAAGTTCTCATTTATAGATACATCTATATTCAAGTAATCTTAAAGGTAATTTACTTTTAACACAACACGTGGTCTATAGGGACGGCTTTCTAACTACAAACTGGTGTTGAGTTCAACGTTATCTCAACTGGTTCAAACGCGATAACACGTATTGCAACGCGTGGCGACTGGACCAACAAGTCAACTCTAATTTTCACATCGTTGTCAACTCTCTCAAGGGCAATCAGCTACAACTGTTCATATCTATTTCAACGGCATGTTATTTCCTCTATCTGACGCTGTACACCACATCTAAATCTTTCTTTTCATTTGTGAGCAGTAACTGAGAGAGTGTTTTGCATATATTCATGACATTCAATTCCCAACAAGTTTGCCCTCTTTACCTAGTGCAAGGAAAGACGTAGCTACAATTGTCTATTTCTCTTCTGACGCGGCGTTCTATTCTCTGTCTAACACTATAAATACCATACCTCTCTACCTTTTCATTTGCGAGTACTAACAATGAAAGTGGGTTCCAGTTTCTTCGTGACATTCATTCCTAAGTTTACCACTTTACCTAATGTTGGGAAACATGTTGCTACAACTATTCATATCTCATAGGGCACAGTCTTTTTTTTCTCTATCAAACGCTATTTACGTCATCACTCTCTCTCTCATTTGCGAGCAGTAACAATGAAAGTAAGTTGCACATTTTGTGACATTCAGTCCGCAAGTTTGCAACCTTTACCTTATATATATATATATATATATATATATAGAAAAAGTGAAAGATAAAAAGTGAAAAATATGGAAAAAAGGAAGGAAGGCTCGGCAAAAAGCTTACATTATGGCGGTAAGGGGTTGTGACCTCATGCTGCCTTGCGCAAAAGTTACTATAGCATTTTTATTTCCGATTTATCAATTTCTATATATTTATATTTTATATATATATATATATATATATATATATATATATGTGTGTGTGTGTGTGTATATATGTATATATATATGTGTGTGTATATATATATATGTATGTGTGTATATATATATATATATATGTGTGTGTGTGTGTATATATATATGTATGTATATGTATGTATATATATATATGTGTGTATATGTATGCATATATGTATATATATATATGTATATATATATGTGTGTATGCATGTATGTATATACAAATGGGGTAACGTCCATTGAGGCTCAGAAGCTGAACCTCTCCTGTTTAAAATCTATTTTAAAGATACATTTATTCATTGTATTTTTTAAAATGACTTTGTGAATATATATGTCTTTTTTTTTTAGAAAACTGTTACAGTTTATGTACTTAAAATGAGACGTTTCGAAGTATTTTTAGCATTAAAACGCATTTCTAGAAGTTGAAATCATTAAGCCTTTACGGTCTATTGAAAGAAACATGGTATCCACCTGGCTGATAAGCTAGAACTATAAGCCAGCTTCCTTAGAACTATAAGCCAGCAGAACTTAAGCCAATAATTGAATATGGGACGAGGCCTTCCATGAATGAAAATTTCTTGGGCAAGGCGATTGTGTCTGTAATTTTGGGTCAAACACGGTTCTATTAAATAATCTTTGCAGAAAAATGCCATATGTAATACTAAAAAGTATGAAGCATTTTCCCCGTATAACATGCCATTCACCTAAATTTAAACAATATCAAGACGATGAAACACACTAATAATAGCTACCATAAAACTTTAGTTTGTGAAGTAGACTTAGTCACAGCAGCAATATGTCAAAGCATCCGTTTGCGTATTTGGGAGTTTTAGAAAGGATAAATCTGATTTCCCTTTAAAAATCACGTTACATGAGAATCTCAGTTAAACAAAAGCCATTGGTAATTTTCTTGCGGTTTTTTAGCATATTGAGACATTGTAAATATTTTTTTTGTAAATAATTAATATATAAAATTGTTTAAGGACATTGTTGACTACAGTGGTTTTCAACTAAGCTTACGTTACAGATATATATCTCACCCATTTTCAGTGTACTCCTTTGAATTGCTTTATTTCATTAGATCTATATGTTTAAATTTACAAAACTGATATATTTTTCGTGCTAAAATTATTCTAATATATTTCTACTTCATACACAGGCTCCTGTAAAGCTTCTTCCGAGGGGGGGGGGGGGGGAGGGCAAGCACAAGCACATAATATACAACATCGACTGGCTCGATGCTCGTCTTTGTTATATCGAATGTCCAAGGGGAAGTGTGACCTCCCTCTTTCACCTTCCCTATGGGCGACAATAACTTCATATTTAATAAAATGATTGTAAAATGTCATCTAATTTTGAAATAAGAAAACATTTTAAAAGTTATAACTTGTATGTATTCATATTACATAGATAACATTTAAAAATATCGTAAATGTCATCTACTATTTATATTTTTATGTAAAAATATTTTATTTTATTCACCAATAAATGAAACTATCGAAATAAAACTTATGAAAATGCGAATTCCAATATAAATTCCACTTGAAATACCAAATTTTCAGTCACCCCAGTCAAAAATCTCACGCTACGCTACTTGTATATATATATAAAGGATCGATTTCCTCTTCCACAGTCCCCTAGGAAAGTTTTTTATGGATTAGAAATCATTTTATATCTTGATTACATATATATATATATATATATATATATATATATATATATATATATTATATTATATGAAAAATATATATATTATATTATATATTAAAAAGTAAAAGAATAACAATTAGTAATAAAAGAAATCTGATATGGGCAACACATGACTTTCCTTATATAATGCAATGAATTACTACTTTTACAGTTAAAAAAAATGTTATTCTTATAGTAGATACTTATATTCTTTCCAAGATATTGAATTTTTTCTATTAGTCGTCATTTTCATTGATTTAGCGTCATTTCTATCAATTTGGCGAGAATTTTGTTAATTTGGCAACCATTAAAAATGTCGCCTAGTTGGCGACATTCCACCAAATTCGTCGCCAAAATCTCGCCAGGCGTTATGGACGGAGAATTAAGTTATTCTTATAGCAGATAAATGACTATTGGTGTTCAAATACAAAAGTATTACTCAAAGTAATTTTTTCATGAATGGAACGCGCTAGATCCACGAGAATGATGTCACCAAATTTATCGCATGGTATTACATATGAAAAGTGAACATGTTTCTCAATAGGATATTTTTTTTTTATTTTATATAACTTTTTGATAATTTTTTTGAAAAATGTACAATATGTCGTGAACAGTTCATGTTACCGTTCTAAAATTTATGTCAATCGTTTTCTAATGTCAAATTACATAAGAAATGTCTATTTGCGTAACTTTATTAGAGGTTTTGATTTTTTGACGATTTTTTCAAAATTTCACTCGAAAATGTTGGGGAGTTATGAACATTCGATTGCGTATAAAAACAATAGGCTTCCAGTGTTTATGGATTGTAATTTTTGTACCAAATTTCGTTCGAATCGGTCCATTCGTTCGTCAGTTATCGTCTTCACAGACTCACTGACACACACAAACACACACATACTTTTACACACACACACATACTTTTACACACACACATACTTTTACACACACACACATACACACACACACACACACACACACACACACACGCACGCACACACACACACAGACATTACTTCAAAAATGTTTGATTCGTGATCGGGGATGCTTGAAACGTGCTCTTCCGTCGAAAACTCGAATTCGAATTTTCGACCCCGTCACAATACTTTCCTTATACATTATGTATGTAAGGAAAGTAATAAACTGAAACCATATCACATCAATAAAAATCTGGTCAGTAAATATAATATACATACCATAAACAAAAAAAAGTCTCAAAATAGAACATACATGGCTTTCCTGTTTGTTCATGTATATGTATCAGACAAAGTTAGAGTACGATACTTTCTGTTTTTTATATGACTCGAGGGACAGGACATACGACCACTGCTTGAATTTTTATTTGACGATTTTTCCATAGCTTAACATCTAAAAATTAATCTGGTAGATATAAATTTCAGTACTGTTGTTAATCCAGTCCTAAACCCATAATTCTCTTTAATGATTAGAAATGTGCTTTTTCGTGGATAATTATGGTTGGAACAAAAAGTAATTAAGTCCATGTTATGAGAAATATTTTCGAGCTTCTTGTAATAAAAGTTTTATTACATGACTATTTTCTGGGATTATTATACGGAGATATTTTTCAACCTTTTACATTTGGGTTGCAGTTAGGTTATTTTCCAGTTTTATGGGGCGCATGTGTTTAAAACAAAAAGTTACCGAAATCGAATAATGAAAATCTGTAAAAATCTGTAATATATTTTTGGAGGAATTATAATTTTGCCAAGGAATTACTTTTATGGAGTGTAAAATTAATTTATTGTTGACAATCAAATTTTTTATCTATAGTCTTACTATTTATTTGTCACGATCTACTATAAACAAAGTTCAAATAATGACTGATATGGATTCATCATCATATTTCTAATGAGTAGGGGATACATTAATGATTTTCACTTCGAACCCTTTCTCCATTTCCAGTTCAAAAATTTTATTTTTTCCTTGAGGCATTTATTTTTTCTAATTTGGCCATACATAGTGCTTAAATGATAACTAATATGTTTTTGACATCAAGTTTAGAGTTGGTAGGGTGGCTGGCTCACTCCGACTTCTCCTTAAGGTCAATTTTCCAGTTCCACTTCAAAAATGTTCTTGAAAATATCTACTTAGTATTGACTATAGATAAAGCTAAGATAATGTAGATGACTAATACGGATCCAGCCTTAAATTTTAAAGGGGATAGGATGACTAAAAGCTTCCATTTCCTTTAAACCAGATTTCACCCTTGATTCAAAATTTGATTTTTTTTTTCTTGCAACATCTATTACTTTCCTTATATACATAATGTATAAGGAAAGTATTGTGACGGGGTCGAAAATTCGAATTCGAGTTTTCGACGGGAAAGCACGTTTCAAGCATCCTTGATCACGAATCAAACATTTTTGGAGTGATGCCTGTGTGTGTGTGTGACAGTGTGTGTGTGTGTGTGTGTCAGTGGGTCTGTGGAGACGATAACTGACGAACGAATGGACCGATTTAAACCAAATTTGGTACAAAAATCACAATCCGTAAACACTGGAAGCCTATTGTTTTTATACGCAATCGAATATTCGGAACCCCCCTAAATTTCCGAATGAAATTTTAAAAAATTAGTCAAAAAATCAAAACCACTAATAAAGTTACGCAAATAGACATTTCTCATGTAATATTTCATTAGAAAACGATTGACGTAAATTTCAGAAGGCTAACATGAACCGTTCTCGAGATATTGCACATTTTTCATAAAAATTATCAAAAAGTCATATAAAATAAAAAAAAATATTTCCTATTTAGAAACATGTTCACTTTTCATATGGAATACCATGCGATAAATTGGATGACATCATGCTCGTGGATCTAGCTCGTTCCATTCACGAAAAAGATACTTTGAGTAATACTTTTATATTTGAACGCCAATAGTCATTTATCTGCTGTAAGAATAACTTATTTCTTCATCCATAACGCTTGTCCAGATTTTGGTGACGAATTTGGCGGAATGTCGCCAACTTGGCGACTTTTTGAATTGTTGCCAAATTAACGTAAATCTCGTCAAATGGATAAAAATGACGCTAAATCAATGAAAATGACGACTAATTGTCGGAAATTCAATATCTTGCAAAGAATATTAGTATCTACTATAAGAAAAACCTATTTACTTTACTGTAAAAGTAGTAAATTCATTACATTATATAAGGAAAGTCATGTGTTGCCCACGTAAGATTTTTTTTCAGAAGCTGCTATATAAAGAGATTAGTTTGAGAACAACTGATATCGATTATGTTTTATGACCGCCCGTAGCTTGCTTATTCAGTGTATAACATCTCAGTACATAACGTATCATAACTAGGAACTTATCAAGCCCAAATTAGGAACATATTAAAACACGGTTGGCAGTCTTCCCTAATAAAGGAAGATTTTTGTGTGTGTGTCTATGTGTATGTGCAGTTTGTAGCCATATATCTAAGCATCTTACGGCCATGTAAATTGGTACACATGCACTTGAGGACCCAACACGGTGCATATCGGCATTATTTTTTTATTTTGAATAATTTTTAGGTATTTTACATTTTATCCCGATACACAAATATATTTCTGAGTGACCAAAAATATTACCACATAGTTTCTCTCTTGACACCATCATCGGATATGTGGAAGAGCGTGCTTTCCAACAATATCTCTCCCTGGGATAATTGCTTCATATTTCTCTTTTGTAATACATAGAAATTCGCATTTTTTAAGTGATCAGGTATATGCTGTTCACAAATGCCGGTCGTTTGGCCACTAAGCCATTAGACAGCCAACTCTCCAGTATTTCGCAATGGTCTCTAGTCTCTAGTGCAGGGCACTTGTCCAGTCGTTTTCCAGTCATAGGCTGTCTTAGGTCATATAAAATAGAATGCGGGGAAGCAGCAAGTTCAATTCGCTGGAGATTAGCCCTGAGACAGTCATGGCCAGTCAGAAATCTGAACCTGGCAACTTCTTCTCGTCGAAGAGCCTCTGGAATGACAGAAATGTTCTTGGTGAGGACGCAACATGACTTTCCCTTAGATGCACCCAGAGTTTCTGTCTCCATTTCTTTTTTGAGTAGCATTTTAATGTACAGTTGTGTTAAATGAAAAGTCATAGGCTTTGAGAATCTCTGCCCCACCATAGTACCCTTTTCGGAGTCCGAAAAGCTTAGATTATCACAATTCGATACTTTGTATAAATTTTACCCATATATCTCAGCATTCTAACAAAAACAGATACTCTCATTCGAATTACACTACTTTCCCTATATATTATGCTATGAATGTAGGGAAAGCAATATATGTAATAAGAATATCTTGAATTTTGTGTATTGCCTGGAGATCAAAAGTTAATTAATCATTGTAAATACTTAATATATTTTCTCCATTTAATATGTTTTCGTAATATATATTTCCTTATCGGATTCCTTCTTATATAAATAACCAAAAATTTGTGAACTTGCACAGTATACAAAATTTTAGCACTACACTTAACAGAGTCCTAAACTCATGATATCCGCTAATGACGTGAAGCGCACTTTTGCCTCAGCAATTATGGTGAGAGTAAAAAGTAATTAAGTTCCTGCTGCGAAGAATATTTTCCGAGCTAATTCTAGTAAAAGTTTTATTACTTGGCTGAACTCTAGTCATAATCTAAGGTGGTAACGCAAAGTTTTTTTGTTTTTTTTTACTTATTTATATTTTATATAATTTTTTTTTGCTATGATAACATTGTGAGTGATATACTTGTTTTTAATAAAGGCATGTGCTTAGTACAAAATGTTATCAGAAGCATTAAGAAATTAAGAAAACCTATTTTAAATATGTTCGAATTTTGTAAGTAAATGGTACTGACAAAACAAAATTAATGAAACATTGTATTTAAATTGTGTTTTACTTTTTTATTAGTGTATGATCACTTATTTTCTCTTATATTTCGAATATCTGCAACAATGAAATAATATGCTGTGTATTTGTTTATATAATATGTTGCTTAAAATCTAGAATTAGTCTTGGAATTTGGTACAAGGATACCTCGACTTATGAAAAAAAAATCTCGTCAAGGTTTGTTTTTAATTCGAATTTGTTTTAATGTTACGAAGTAACTTCGTAAAGTCGAAATTCCGTAGATTAGATTTGTGGCGCCATCTATTGGGCGTAAAAACTTACCAAGAATTTTACTGATAAACAAAATCAATTTCGCCTTGTTTATCTAACGTTCGATTTCGTTACCAACTTCGATTTCTTTTTCCACCTCCAATTAAGAAACTACGACAAGACAAGCATGTTTCTGATTTTTATAGAAATCGATATTCCGCCGATTGGAGTGGTAGCGCTATCTATTATTGCACGTTGCTAAAACTAAAAAAAATATGTTATATGTAAAATACTTGAAAAAATTGAATACTAGAAAAAAGAATTATTCTTTTTCGACAAGAACCACACGCACAACCCGAAAATGGAAGGTATCAATTTGCGCAACTGAGAAGTGCACCTAATTTTGACCTGGAACCCTGTGGGGGAGGCATCCACAAGGATCGTACCCGCCTTCCTCTACCAACAAACTCTCGGAAGGGCTTACGGACCCGCATATTTAATGTGCCGGTACTGCAGTTTGGGAAGAGCCAGGAATCGAATTCGGGCCTTTCGAGTTAAATCCCCGCGAGTTTACCACTGGATTCTTCTACCCCTGAATGAATGAATTCAAATAATCACTACTTTTACTCCTGAGTAAAGTCAGATACATTTTCTAATTTTATTAAACACATAATTATACAGATTGACAGGGAATAATGATCATATCAATACGTCTGAAGTTAACAATAGTACACAGTTTCGCTCTGGCAGTTATACGATACAAATTTATGATCTACTTCAGGAACTAAGATGACTTAACAGCTTATTCAGAAAATGTCCCATAGAAATGAAGGCGGAGCCAGGTTGATCATCTGAAATATCAAGAAATATCCGTCCAACGGTAAGAAAGTCGAGCCACCAATCGAGAATCAGGGTCCAAATAGAGACAATTCTTCCACAATATTTTCCTGCCAACGGCCGTACCGTGCTGTAAACACCGGTTCTCGTTAGATCACCGAAGTTTGGCAGCATCGGGCGCGGTTAGTACTTGGGTGGGTGACCACCTGGGAATACCGAGTGCTGTTGGCACTTTTCGGGCGCGGTAGCCCGGTGGTTTGCGCGCTGGATTTGCACGCTGCCGCAACTGCTGCCGTGTTCATGCGGAGTACGATCACGTTAAACATGTGGGTCCGTAAGTCCTTCCGAGAGGTTGGTGGTAGGGGACGGAGGGTACGGTCCCTGTGGATGCCTCCCCCACTGGGTTCCGGTCTAAATTGGGTGGCACTTCCCGGCCGTCCAAATAGTTACCTTACACCTTTCTGGTAGGTCAGACGGTTTGGGCCTCAACAACAACAATATTTTCCTCTCAACAAGACTGAAACAGTTTTAAGATATTTCTTGCTGACGCGATAATCTAAGAAGATTGGGTAGGGACGGGAAGCAACTGAATACATAAAAATAGTCCTGTAACAGCAATGGCCCCAGAAACATATAAGAATCAAGCAATATTTATACGCAGTGTGATATGCATCAAACCATGTTGGATGAACAACTTTGAGCAACTACCCTGAGCAACTACTCTGAGCAACAATCTACATTAATTGGTCTAAGGCAATCAAATAGTAATATATTCAATGAACAATGAACTATCATCATTAGGGACCATTTGAATTTTACAAAATGTTCAATTACTATTGATTAAGTAATTATATACCAACGAATAATCCACGACTGTACAAGAAGAATGCCAACAAAAAGCAAGTCTGTAAAATTAAATTTATTGATTTTTAAAAGAATTAGAAGTAATATTGAGGAGTTGATTAATTGTTGTAAGTAAAAATGCAATGTACATGGAAAATCCTGTAAATAGTGTATATATAAAATTAATTTAGCCAGAATAAATAATAGGTTTGGGATCATTGATCTCTGTGTCTGTAATTTGTGTTCTTGTTTAGCAGCCGGCAAGGTAAGTAGAGTCACTTGTTTTTATGGAAGACATGTGCATGACATAAGCATACAAATAAGAAAAATCATTTCAAATGGCCTTCATATTTGTAATCAGATGGTATTATTTCAAAATAAAATTAATGCAGCACAATACTTCATTCATTTTTCACTTTAATTATCATATATTAACACCGTATTTTTCTTCTAAAGAAAATAAGTATTGTTTTATAAGAAAAAAAGTTTAACGTCAAACAATTGTATTTTAGTAGACGGAAGCGGAATAAAAATAAATATGAATGCACTGTAGAGATCGAGTATGCACTGTAGAGATGAATGCACTGTATAGATTATTAGAGTTCGTTCGGCTAACAATTTTGGTAACCGGAAATGTTGTTTTAGGATTAATCGATTATCCGATGTAATCCCTATATTTAGAATTAATATAAAGGTCTATAACATTTAGGGTGATTTTAAAGATGTACCTTTATCCTAAACCGAGCCCATTAAAACCAAATTATGTTACAATTCCTTGGGAAAATATCATTATAATAGACTTTTTATATAGAAGAGAATGACTTAAATTACAAATCGATCAACTCCGTCCTTTTTAAAATATTGCACATTTTTTTTTTCTTTTAAACTAAAATCCTGAAAATTTAATGCTTTTAACTCTCATCAAAAGTAAGTACGTTTAGCTAAAAATAAACGGTTAGTATTTAGTAGTTATCATGAGCCATCGTTTAAATATTAGAAATGAAATATCACTTTTCACAAGAAAACCAATATCATTCGAAATTATCAACAAAATAAAAGAGATACGTCATGATTATTTTAATTGATGGAAAACAAGAAAGATCAATCATGCATAAAGCATTGATTATGAAACACTTTCCAACTGCAATGCAATTTTATTTAAACATCTCAAAAATGAGATACATTCAGCAGTAATAATTTCTAAATTATCACAATACTACATAAATTTATTATATGTGAAAACTTAAAACCTCATCGAAAAAAATGAATTTTATTCAAATGACGTCATTGAAATATAAATTGCTTGGTTTAAGCATCTCAGAAATGCGATACATTTAGCGCTAATATTTTAAAACTTATCACAATACTACAATAATTTATTATATTTGAAAACTTAATAATAAATTTTATTATTAAGAATATAATAAAATGTATTATTAAGTTACGAAATAAATAAATTTTATTCAAATGACGTCATTGAAATATAAATCGTCTGGCTCTCGAAAAAGCTGTAAATATTTCATTCATACACTTTTATTCCATTCCTTTCATTCATCACAGTACTACAATAATGTATTTCATTTAAAAACTTAAAACTATGGAGGTACAAGTAATTTAACTCTATGCTTAAAACTTCATCGAAAAAATCGTCGGCTTCCGTTTATAAAATTAATGAATGTTCCATTTATATCAGCTATATTGCAGACTCCAGAGCTAAACAAATTTGCGTTAAGGAAATTCAGCAATTCTTATACAACTCATTCTACATCCTTATTTGTTTACATTATCTCTGGGTGAAAATTAGGCTCGTTGTAGAAATAATCAAAGTTTATTGATCATTTAAACTCAAATATATTGTTATTGTGTTGTTTCAAACTGTAGATGCACAGAAATTAAGCAAAAATAAAGTGGTTTTAGGACGGATCAACACAAAATATACATTAAAAAGAACTTTAAATATCACAATTTTGACACTTAAAACTTTGAACTTTAAATATCACATAAGATGGATGCACAGAAATTAAGCAAAATTAAAGTGGTTTTAGGACGGATCAACACAAAATATACATTAAAAAGAACTTTAAATATCACAATGTTGACACTTAAAATTTTGAACTTTAAATATCACATAAGATGGATGCCATATTTTATTTTGAAGTGGGTAGCGTGATCTCTTCATATAAATATGGGTGTAATTATTATTTCAATTTTTATTGAAAAAACTATTGAATATATTTTGCTGAATTTTCTTTCAGAGTTTTTATGGGATAATTTGAATATTTTCTAATACTTTCGAAGAAATTTGTGAATTTTAAATTTGCTTAAAAAATGTTTGAAAATTGAGGTCCCATTGGGTTCATTGTATTTCATTTCTTCGACCCACGTTCAGTCCAAAACTAATTAGGTGTTATTATTTATTTATATTTTCATAGGTTCCACAGACAGTCTGAACAACATATTAAAATGTCATCTTTATAAAGTCATTTTTACAGCAGTTATCGTGCGAACAGACAGACAGACAGAATGAACAAAGTCATAAACACTTTTCAACTATGCTGTAAAGTGTTAAAAAATGAGACAGTTGATTTTTAGCGAGATCGAGTAACAATACATTTATAATTTGTGTCACTTTTACTTTCCCTATAAGCATAGTATAATGTATAAGGAAAGCATTTTGAAGGGGGCAAAAATTCGAATTCGAGTTTTCGACGAAACATCCTTAAATTCGAATCAAACATTTTTACGATGTCTATGTAACTATGTGTGCGTGTGTGTGTGTGTGTGTGTGTGTGTGTGTGTGTGTGTGTGTGTGTGTGTGTGTGTGTGTGTCTGTGTGTGTGCGTGTGCGTATGTGTGTGCATATGTGTATCCATGAGACTATGAATGCAACATCTCACGAACGAATGGATCATTTCAAACGAAATTTGGTGCAAATATTACAACCAATGAATACTGGAATCATATTGATTCCAAATGCAGTCAATAACTCAGAAGACCCAAATTTTCGAATGTAATTTAGAAAGAATGATTAAAAAATCAAAACATTTAGTACTGTTACGTAAATAATCATATTTTATGCAATTTTTATTAAAAACCGTGTGACATAAACTTTATATGCGATAAAATTATACGATATCTGCAATATTATACGATAAAATTGTTGACATTATATACATGGATCTAGGTCGATCCATACACGAGAGAAACTACTTGTGTAATAGTTTTGTACTTTTACGACCAATAATTCCCCATTAGTCATTTATGTATAAGAAAATATCTCATATCCATCTGTATGTAACGTTTGGCAATAAATTTTACGAAAGTGGTATTAAATATGGCGATATGTCTTCACAGATTGACGAAAATATGTCCGAAAAGGCAGACATGGAACAAAATTAAAAGAAATGATCTCAAATTGATGAATTAATTATTAAAATATTTTAATACATGAACTGTTTTGCTTACTGCTAATAATATCGATAATTGTCAATTTCTTATCAAAATATAAGTTCATTGGGTACTTTGAAATAGTTTTCATGCTACCATCCGTAGAAGCACAAGTACAATTCAATGTTAAACACTATGCCGTGGTTATTATACATCGTTTTATCACTATGAAAGAAGTGAATTAACTGTATTGTATAGGGAGATTCTTATGTCGTCCACGTCAGATTTTTTTTCTACAAAATCGAACATAGTTAATCTGTAGAGAAAACAATGTACCGGACACAACATTTTTTATAAAATATATCTTTACTGTATGTAAAAACAAGTTATATTAATCATATTGCGTAACAAAGCTGTAAAAGTGTAAATACGTAGACTATAAATCAACTTTATGCATTTTACGACTGCATATATTATGCTTGCGTTCGGAACAAAACATAAAATATATTTTATGTTCGAAAGATAATTTAAGTTTTTATACAGTTTAAACTTATAAATGTCAGAGTTGATAAACAAAAATACATTCTGCTAATGTATATTTATGAAAAAAAGATAATCATTTATTATGTATTTCTTTGGAAAAGAATTTCCTTAGAAAAAAAAAGAAGGAATTATGTTTTTAAGGCATAATTGTATATCCTTATAAATAACATATCCTTATTACGTTTACATAAAGATATATCTCCTGATTTCAGAGAAATTTTGTATTATGGAGAATATGCAAAAAAAATAAGTAATTAGAAAGTTTTCTTTTATAACAATTTTCATTTTAATGAATAGTAATTTGGGATAATTCAAAAAGTGATACTTCGTTACCATTCCATTTCCGGGAAAAAGTAATCAATTTTTCAGAAATTCTCCTATGCCAGAGAGTTAAAAAATATCGGCATTTTCTTTCAGCGAAAGAAATAGTTTTTCTAATTATTTTATATTCAAATTTCTGAATAAAATTGTTACATGATTATATTCTCAAAGCATTTATCTAATATTAACCGCTTTCGGTGACCATCTCGATCGTTTCTTTTGAAAAGTTCTGAGATTTCTTTAGTAAGCCCACATATCAGTCGCATAGGGCGCTAGGAGGATGAAAAATGGGGAATCGTCATGGGGAGGGGGGGGGGGGGCGGTTTGCATATTTCCGCGCGCGGTTAACTAATATCCATTTTAGGGGGTCTCACGAAATACAGCAATGCTCATAGAGGTTTTTTTTTAATTTTTTCAGACAGGTTGCTCAGGGCGGCCGACGGAAAATAAAATTGTGTGTAATTAGAATGACTTTAAAGGGTGTCATTTCCACACACACAAAAGAAAACGATATTTAACCACTTTTTCAAGGATGGCAAGGTAATGTATTTTTAAACAATACAAAATACTTTTCAAATCAAATATTAAAAAAATACAAAATACATACCTTCCGTAGAAAAAAAAATACGATGTATTTATTGGAAAGTCAACAAGGTCATAAAATTACAATGCTTGTAATGTGAATTACAAATTTTGTTGAAGAAAGCAGGCATGTTAGGTAGGTGATAATTGTTTCGAAGGCGTTATAAACCCTCTTCTTCATGCCAAAATCACAGATAGAACAGTATGCGCTTAATAACCACTAAGAAGGAACTGTTTGTTTGCTGAATGAACAGTTCCTTCTTATTTTTAACTGCGTTTATTTAGGGAGTATGAAAGGAGTTTATTTATGGCGCATTAAAGGCGTTTCTGTATTATTTAAGTAGCGGGCGCTTATTTAGGATACGAGCAACGCCAATTTAGTATTGTCAAATAATTTGTTTTATATATTTTTATATATTATAGAAATATTATAAAATTTTCTCAATGAAATGATAATAAGAATAAAGCGTGACTTATGAGTTTTCATTTTTAAGTACTTTCGTTGTAGGAATTAATTAGACTATCCTAATCTTGAATTTAAAATGTTAATTAGCCCATTTAATCAAATGTCAAATAGGTGATTTGTGCATTCATTTTCTTTTCTGCCGGCATTCTTTAAGAAATGTAAATATTTTTAAATTCTGATTTTCTCACTTCGTATTTACAAGTTATTTGTTCTAGATGTTGGGAAGGAATTATAAAATTTCCCAATGAAAATAATAATAAAGCCTACTTTTTGACTTTTTTCATTTTTAAATAATTCTGTTAAAGGAATTCTGATCTTGAATTTAAAATTTTAAATAGGTCACTGAATCAAATAACAAATACGACATTTGTACATGAATTTTCGTCTGCAGGTTTTCCTTGAAAAATGTAAATATTCTAAAATAATCGTTAATTACCCATTTAAATCCATCGTTAATTACCCATTATTTACCCAATCTAAAATTACCCATTTCGTATTATCAAGTAAAGTGTTTTATATATTATGAAAGGATTTTAAAATTTTCTCGGTAAAATGACAATAAGAATGAAACCTGAATTTTTACATACTTTTCTTAAAATAATTTGTTGGGCTATTCTGATCTTGAATTTAAAATGTTAAATAGGTCATTTATTCAGTCAAATTTTTCGGCTGGCCTTCCAAGAAAAATGTAGATATTTGAAAACAATTTTTCTCATAGTAGTTCTGATATCTTTAGTAGTTTTCTCATAGTTGTTCTAATACCTTTATCTATCTTCCTGATATCTTACATCTAAGAGTACATTTTTATGTAGCTAATTTTATATATGTCCATGTTTATTTTCTTTTAATTTTGGCACAGCCGATTTGTTAAAATACTGTCATTTTAAGCTTAATCATCTTGCACTAGATGTAAATAAAAACTTTGCTAAAAGCAGTGCTCTTTGTTTTACGTCAACGAGTACATTGCATGATTTCTTTTATTGTATAATTATACAACAGGATAACAAACAATAAACTTTCAATTTCATTCAACTTACAATTATTTCAATTCTGTTATCATTGTTCTGAAAATTGAAATTCCGACTAAGTCAAATTCTACTCAATCGTCGATACTATAACTAAGAAGAAGAAATATATTCAATTTTTTCAGTACTATAAGTGTGCAAAAATTAATCTTTCTAGGTCACCGGGGGGGGGGGGGGGTTATAAAGGTTCTTAAAAACTTTTCGAATGAAAAGACAGCATTTTCTCAACACTGGGAAGTAAATCGAAAGTCCGGTTCCGTTAGGTTCTGTACCATAGTCAATACTATAATTTTTTTGAGATCTCGCATTTTAGGTCAAAAGAGGTGCTTCTGGAGAATCTAAAAGTACATTTTATCTAGCTCCTCCCTTTCTAAACCCCCGGGGATAAATATAAACTCCATCTCCGTTATTATATGTATGGATTAGCATATATTTAAAATATATTTTGAACCATATATTAAAATGACAAACTCAAGTTATATCACCATTTTTCACCATCGGCTGAGGGAGCTGTGTTATGATCCCAGTCATGCCTACGCTACTGAATTTTATACATTATCAGAGATTTGAAATATTCCCGTTTGTAAACAAATTTACAGAAAATAAGAATTTGGAACAATGCATGACAAAATAAAACAGATGACGTAAGAAATTGAAAATATCAATAATTCCAGTAATCTTTAAACCCGGGAGCAGAAATTGATAAATCCAGATGAAAATGCTATACCGTTCATTTATAATATTTATTTTTATATCCATATCTGTATTATTTAAATCGGAAAAAATTAATAATAATCGTCCGTTGTATGCACACATTTGATTTAAATGCATTGCTGAACAACATGATATCGTTTTCTTCGAATAAATTTGAGGAAAAAATTGCGTCTGTATAATCTCGATGGAGGCATTAATTGTGCATTTTTATTAATATTTCGACAACAAAATATCCTAAAAACTCGAAATATGGGCTAAACTTTAGGTGGAGCTATTCTTATACTACCCACAAAATTTGATGTAATTCGGGGTAGCCGTTTTCCAGTTATGGTACGAACAAGCAAAGACATACAGACATATATTAGGTTTTATATATATATATATGTTTCTGTTTCTGAAATCTATGATAAAGATATAAAATAACCAAGACCCCCCCCCCTCCTTTGAAATGTTTTGCGTATCCTCAGAATAGACGTACCACACTTTAGGAAATAGACTGTCCAAAATTATAATAAACAACTTTTAGATAGAATTGAATATAATTTCTTCCTTGAAACAATATCAATAAATAGCAACAGATGGCAGTACTAAATACTGAACATAATTCTATAAATGAAATTGAGTAAAAATAAAAATGATAAGCTAGGGTTAAATTTACCATCGGATCTACTTATAAAAGCCTCGTTTATAATAATCACTTATATCGACAACCCTCTACCACGGCTGTCTCGTTGTGGGTTCGAGATGGTTCCAGTCCCACCCAGTATTTCTTTTAGGACTTTTTGGTCAGGGGGAGGGGTCGAAATAAATTTTAGGTGGGGCAAGTTTTCTATTTATCCTATATACATATATCTAAATACTGTCATGTAAACCTTTCGAAGGCCTTTGATAAGGTATGGCATGACGCATTAATATACAAACTAATTCAGCTCAACTTGCCAGACACACTAATCCACTTAATAAACTCTTACCTTCGAAATAGATCTTTCACCGTCCGCTACAAACAGACCCACTCCACGCACAAACCACTCAGGTCAGGGGTCCCACAAGGCTCACAATTGGCCCCAACCCTGTTTAATTTATTCATAAACGACATACCCAGAGCTCCAGACACACACCTTGCAATGTACGCGGACGACACAGCCATATACACCAGGAACTCCAAAAAATATCTTATTCGCTCCAGACTTCAAAAACACATAAACACCATCTCCGCCTGGTTTCGGAAATGGAAGATAAAAATCAACGAAAAGAAAACAAATTGTATCCTTTTTTCAAAAGTAAAAAAGAAAAAGAAACCGGTCCCCATCCAAATAAACAAAGTCAACATACCCTACGTGGACAACGCTAAATACTTAGGTATCACGTTTGACTCCAAACTAAACTGGAAGCCTCAAATCAAAAGCTCAATTAAAAAATTTCACTCGGCTAGAGGCCAACTATCGGCCATACTCCATTTCCCCCACGCGAGTTACAATACTAAAGTATTACTATACAAGACAGTACTTAGGCCCATCCTCTTATACGGATCTGCTATATGGGGATTCGCAGGAAAAAACCATATCAAAAAACTTCAAACAGCTCAAAATAAAACTCTTAGAGCTATCAGGAAAGCCCCTCGGTTTCTCAGGAACGATATCATCCACAGCGACTTTGGAGTAACAAATATTAATAATCAAATCTCAAAACTAGCAATTAAAATGTTTCAAAATCTAAATAAAATACCCAATGAAGAAATATGCAATTTACCGGAGTACGACCCCCATCAGTGGAAGTTCAGAAAGAGACCCAGAGCGTCCACAATACTCTAATCATTAATAGCACATAATTTTTTTTTTTTTTTTCCCCAAAAGTTTAAAAGCTTTCTGAAACTTAAATAAAGTCATCTCTCCACTTGATAAACTGTAAACTGATTAACAGAATAATTATAAAAATCCCTGTAAATTGTGGACGCGGACCCCTAGTCTCAAGAGGAATTCGGACTACTTTTTTGAACATTACGTCATGGCATGTCATACTTTTTCCTCGTGAATTCACTTACCTCCTAATACCACTTCTATACTCCTACGGAGTATTCTCATCTTCATCCCCCTTTTTGGAGCAATTCAAGTAATTACAGAGATCATGATTGTACACTTACAGCTTGGAGATACGGTCATAGTTGACCAGGCGCTCCAGAATTGCACCCCCGACTTGACTTGACTGACTGTCATGTAAACCTGCGGTGCATGGATGTAGTGTTGTTGGGTGCGGTGTGTTTCGTCCCCACTGGTTTCGCAGGGGCATCGTCATGTGACCACTAAATCGTTCACGATTCTGTCGATGTATAAACAAATGATGTATCAAGTGGGTGACCATTGTTAAAAAAATTACCCTAAAACCATTTAAGTTCTGTTTATTAACTAATAAACATACCAAAGATTAATTCGTTTAATTATTTTTAGTGATATCCCAGTGTAGAAAAATAAACTTTCTATTTTCTCGAAAAGGTCTAGTGATCTAATAAACAATGTTCTCCATTTATTTTGGAAAAGAAGTACTTACGAACGACTCAGTACTTGATAATTGTGAACATATATTTTTAGTTTTATAGTCACAAAACCTGTCGAAAGGGAAACACTCCCAAAATTTGGAATCCTTGAACCCTCCAACTCATGTGGTGTCCGTCCCCTCTATAGTCGACCTTGCTGTGCTCCATTTTTGGCATGTTGTTGTTGTTGAGACCCAGATCGTCCGACCTATCAGAAAGGTGTAAGGTAACTGTTTGGACGGGCGGGAAGTGCCACCACAATTTAAACCGGAGCCCAGTGGGGGACATCCACAGGGACAGTACCCTCCTTACCCTACCACCAACCTCTCGGAAGGACTTACGGATCCATATGTTTAACGTGGTCGTACTCCGCATGAACACGGCGGCATATGTGGTAGCGTGCAAATCTAGCGCGCAAACCACGGGGATACCGCACCCGAGATGGCCAACAGCACGCGGTGTTCCGAGGTGGTCACCCACCAAGTACTAACCGCGCCCGATGCTGCTTGACTTCGGTGATCTAACGAGAACCGGTGTTTTCAGCACGGTACGGCCGTTGGCCCTAAGGCATGTGAAGAAGTTAGTCCTATAGAGTATTATCACTCACGTTGCCATATTTAATTGACTACGTGTTCTGGATTAGGTCTGTAATAAATCTATGTATAGCTACATTTTCTTCCATGTACAGAATTCTAAGTGAAACATTTGGTCTACACAATTTATTATCGAAGCTTTTTAGATGTATTCTTATTTATAAATTCACATATGCTGTTTACAATTCTACCCAGAGATGGCAGCACCACACAAACAGATATCTAAAATTTAGAGGAAACTTGTCATACAATAATATAAGTTATCTGGCGGAGTAAGCAAAAATATACACTTACAACCAACCCCGACCACTGACGCCGTCCTACGTTTTGTTAAAAAAACGGGAATAAGTTTACATATTATATTTCAATCGAAAAGTGAAGGTATATGTTTTTAGATTCAAAAATATTGCAGGAACTAACACATTCTATATTAACAGCTGAGTGTGAGTCTGGAGTTCGATTCCGACTTAGCGTCGGAGTAAGAAAACAAATATAGTACTTAAATAGTTCTGTATTTTATGATAGGCATAGCAAAGTTTTGCTTAATATGTTTTTATATAGAAGATAATATCATTTCATGTATTATAATATTATTATGAAATATGACTCAGGATGTAAACATTTTAATGAAAAATTAACGTTTCTCATTAAAATGCAAAAATACCTAATTTATTACTATATCGTTGCAGTGATATTGTCATATTATCAGCAAATTAAAATTAGTTAAAATGTGGCTCAACTCGACCCTATCATACCAGAAACCTTTTTCAGTACTTTCGTTTTTGTCTTTTCAAATTTTACAGCAATGTTTTTGAAAAATCAGGTGCATGGGTCAAAATGATAACAATATTAAAGTGTTACCCGGTTACTCTTTACTTTAAAAGTGGCTTGAAAAATATTTCTATTCATTCCATACTTTACAATGTACCCCGGTGTGTTTTGTGTGTGTGTGGGGGGGGGGGGGGGGGGGGACATTGGACAAATAAAGTCACGAACAAAAGTTTGTATCCTTGCTAATTTTCAGAGTAGTGCTTGAAATTATTAAATATCTTGATCATTGTGCTGGAAATAAATACTTCTGGAATGATTATATCAAATCTTATCTCATGCTGCTGTATTAAATAGGTATAAAATTTCGAAGTTTTCGCTCAAATTTGAAAAATTGATTCTAGTTTTAGATTTCTTCATAACAAAGCTAGATATAAAGTTTCGGAAAAATTGATTAATTTTTGTTGCCGCTATTGTGTACACAAGAAATCGACCACAGACATACAAATAGACCGACAGACGGACGGGCAGACTCCCATTGCTCCAAAAATTGTCTGAACGTGTTCAGGAGGTCTTAAACATATACTGGTAGCACGATCTCGAATTTGAAAGTTTTCATGAAAACAATTCTTTCTCAGTACTATATTACATAGCACGAGGAAATAAAAATAAATAAAAAAAACTTTGGGGGAAATACACCAATTATTGATTGATTGACCAAATTTAAGAAGCTTAACATTTTATATTTATAATTATTTTTAATTTATTTATCAAAACGCTGACATGGTAATGCTTGTCAGCGTTTTACTATCCTCCAGAGTTTTATTATCCTGCAAACGCTGATATGCTTATGCATGTCAGCGTTTTGAAACATGGATTCAGATTCATTTTAACTTCCACAGAAATTTTTGATAATAGTTTTTATAATACATGTTTCGTTTTCTTTTAGAATAATAATAATAAATAAATGATTATTAAACGAACGATAAGTGGTGGAATACATGATGTCTTTAGACTGGTAAGATTCCATCTATTAAAATGCATATTTCTTGTATGGAATTTGGAATACAATTTCTGTTCTATAAATGCAACATATTGCCAATTCACATGTAAATAGTAAATACGTAGTAGAAAGTAAAGGCCATCCTAATATTTTCCTTGGAAACCTAGTTAAGTCTAAATTTAATCGTCGCCATAACACTTTTACTGTATAAGTGGTAGAGTGAGAACGAAAGACACTTTCTCAGAGCTTCACGGATGTTCAACCCTTGCCTACTTTGCCTATGTTCAAAAACAGTTCTGTAGATATTATCACATTCCATGGAAAAGTAATGCCCTTTTATATATAGATAAAACATTAAATGCAAATGAAAAGGTAACAGGAAAAAAACTCATGATCAGAGCAGAGACAAAGAACGGCTCATCTATTTTTGAAATCGATATCGCAACAATAAGTATAATATAATCTCATCCAAATGTAGTAAACTGTAGAACAGTTGCAAGGGACGGCCGTGAAATATTTGATGAATATATGTATGATAATCCGATACGTGTCGATAATTTTATTCAATATGATTTTCTAGTGAATTGGATCTTAAAATCGAGAGAATGATCGTATACTGAATTTATAATGATGGTAAAAAATGTTTGAAAAATTATCTGTCTCTTCCGACAGACAGTTCAGATTTTAAAGGTGTCTTTTCTCTCTTTTGACATTATAATATCATAGATAAAATACACTAGTTTCTACTTCCAAAACTGGTTGGTAATTCTACGTTCTGGCTCTTATTCTGCTTTAAAATCTTTCTTCTCTGGATGCGACATTTTGCGATATTTTGGAGCTTATGTATTCAACTACTATCCTAAATAAAATAAAAAATATATATATCTTTAATTTCTGTTAAAAATTAGGATTATGAAAAGTAATATTTTATTACCACTTTCTTTCCTCAATTGGTATTTTGATTTAAAATTTTGAGGTCAGGTCGATTATTACAGAAAATATTTATCCACAGATATTCTAGTTATTCAATAAATACGCATATGTTCTTTATTATTTCTACCAGCAGGTGGTAGCACCATAAAAACATATCGATCTTCTGTATCTGCAAAACATAAATTTACAGGGAAGGTATCAGAAAATAAAGCAGTTCCATCGGTGCAGGCTTAGTCTAGTGGTTACTTCGTAAGCAACATGGGACACTTACATCCAAACCCGACCACTGACGCAATCCTGTATTTTGTTACAAAAGGCGAACAAGTTTGCATTTTATATTTCAATCGCTAAATGACGGAATATGTTTTTAGATTCAAAAATATTGCAGGAACTAACACATTCTATATTAACAGCTGGGTGTGAGTCTGCGAGTTCGATTCCGGCTTTGCGTCGGAGTAAGAAAACAAATATAGTACTTGAATAGTTCTGTAATTTATGATAATCATAGCAAAGTTTTGTTTTAATATGTTTTTATATAGAAGATAATATCACTTCATGTATTATAATATTATCATGAAATATGACTCACGATGTAAACGTTTTAAAGAAAAATTAACGTTTCTCATTAAAATGCAAAAATACCAAATTTATTACTATATCGTTGGAGTGATATTATCAGCAAATTAAAATTAGTTGAGATGTGGCTCAACTCGACACTGTCATACCAGAATCCTTTTTTCAGTACTTTCTTTTCAAATTTTACAGGAATGTTTTTGAAAAATCGGTTTCATGGGTTCAAATGATTACAATTTTAAAATGTCACCCTTTACTTTAGAAAGGGCTTGAATAATATACTATTTCGATTGATACCATATTTTACAATGTACCCCGGTGTGTGTGAGGGGGGGGGGGGGAACATCGGGCAAATAAAGTCACGAACAAAAGTTTGTATCCTGACTAATTTTCACAGTAATGATTGAAAATGTTAAATATCCTGATCATTGTACTGGAAGTAAATGCTTCTGTGAATGATTATATCAAATCTTGTCTCATTCTGCTATATTAAATAAGTATACATTTCCGAATGAATTTCGAAGTTTTCGCTCAAATTCGAAAAATTGATTCTAGTTATAGATTTCTTCATAACAAAGCCAGATATAAAGTTTCGGAAAAATTGATTAATTTTTGTAGCTGCTATAGTGTACACAAGAAATCGACGACAAACCTACAGATAGACCGACAGACAGACGGACAGACTGTCATTACTCCAAAAATGGTCTGAACGTGTTCAGGAGGTCTTAAACATATACTGGCAACTCGATCTCGAATTTGAAAGTTTTCGTGAAAACAATTCTTTCTCAGTACTATAATACATAGCATGAGAGAGAGGAAATAAAAATAAATAAATAAACTTTGGGGAAAATGCACCAATTATTGATTGACAGACCAAATTTAAGAATTTCAACATTTTATATTTATAATTATTTTTAATTTATTTATCAAAACACTGACATGCTTATGCATGTCAGCGTTTTGAAACATGGATTCAGATTCATTTTAACTTCCACAGAAATTTTTGATAATAGTTTTTATAATTCATGTTTCGTTTTCTTTTAGAATAATAATAATAAACAAATGATTATTAAACGAACGATAAGTGGTGGAATACATGATGCCTTTAGACTGGTAAGATTCTATCTATTAAAATGCATATTTCTTGTATGGAATTTGGAATACAATTTCTGTTCTGTAAATGCAACATATTGCCAATTAACATGTAAATAGTAAATACGTAGTAGAAAGTAAAGGCCATCCTAATATTTTCCTTGGAAACCTAGTTAAGTCTAAATTTAATGGTCGCCATAACACTTTTACTGTATAATTGATACAGTGAGAACGAAAGATCACTTTCTCAGAGCTTCGCGGGCGTTCAACCCTTGCCTATTTTGCGTATGTTCAAAAACAGTTCTGTAGATATTATCACATTCCATGGAAAAGTAATGCCCTTTTATATATAGATAAAACATTAAATGCAAATGAAAAGGTAACAGGAAAAAAACTCATGATCAGAGCAGAGACAAAGAGCGGCTCATCTATTTTTGAAATCGATATCGCAACAATAAGTATAATATAATCTCATCCAAATGTAGTAAACTGTAGAGCAGTTGCAAGGGACGACCGTGAAATATTTGATGCATATATTGAATGATAATCCGATAGGTGTCGATAATTTTATTCAAAATGATTTTCTACTGAATTGGATCTTAAAATCGAGAGAATGATCGTATACTGAATTTATAATGATGGTAAAAAATGTTTGAAAAATTATCTGTCTCTTCCGACAGACAGTTCAGATTTTAAAGGTGTCTTTGCTCTCTTTTGACATTATAATATCATAGATAAAATACACTAGTTTCTACTTCCAAAACTGGTTGGTAATTCTACATTCTGGCTCTTATTCTGCTTTAAAATCTTTCTCCTCTGGATGCGACATTTTGCGATATTTTGGAGCTTATGTATTCAACTACTATCCTAAATAAAATAAAAAATATATATATCTTTAATTTCTGTTAAAAATTAGGATTATGAAAAGTAATATTTTATTACCACTTTCTTTCCTCAATTGGTATTTTGATTTAAAATTTTGAGGTCAGGTCGATTATTACAGAAAATATTTATCCACAGATATTCTAGTTATTCAATAAATACGCATATGTTCTTTATTATTTCTACCAGCAGGTGGTAGCACCATAAAAACATATCGATCTTCTGTATCTGCAAAACATAAATTTACAGGGAAGGTATCAGAAAATAAAGCAGTTCCATCGGTGCAGGCTTAGTCTAGTGGTTACTTCGTAAGCAACATGGGACACTTACATCCAAACCCGACCACTGACGCAATCCTGTATTTTGTTACAAAAGGCGAACAAGTTTACATTTTATATTTCTATCGCTAAATGACGGAATATGTTTTTAGATTCAAAAATATTGCAGGAACTAACACATTCTATATTAACAGCTGGGTGTGAGTCTGCGAGTTCGATTCCGGCTTTGCGTCGGAGTAAGGAAACTAATATAGTACTTAAATAGTTCTGTAATTTATGATAGTCATAGCAAAGTTTTGTTTTAATATGTTTTTATATAGAAGATAATATCATTCCATGTATTATAATATTATCATGAAATATGACTCACGATGTAAACGTTTTAAAGAAAAATTAACGTTTCTCATTAAAATGCAAAAATACCAAATTTATTACTATATCGTTGGAGTGATATTATCAGCAAATTAAAATTAGTTAAAATGTGGCTCCACTCGACTCTGTTATACTAGAATCCTTTTTTCAGAACTTTCTTTTTTTTCTTTTCAAATTTTACAGGAATGTTTTTGAAAATCGGTTTCATGGGTTCAAATGATTACAATTTTAAAATGTTACCCTTTACTTTAGAAAGGGCTTGAATAATATACTATTTCGATTGATACCATATTTTACAATGTATCCCGGTGTGTGTGGAGGGGGGGGGGGACATCGTGCAAATAAAGTCACGAACAAAAGTTTGTATTCTGGCTAATTTTCACAGTTATGATTGAAATTATTAAATATCTTGATCATTGTGCTGGAAATAAATACTTCTGTGAATGATTATATCAAATTTCGTCTCATGCTGCTATATTAAATAAGTATAAAATTCCGAATGAATTTCGAAGTTTTCTCTCAAATTCGAAAAATTGATTCTAGTTCTAGATTTTTTCATAACAAAGCCAGATATAAAATTTCGTGAAAATTGACTAATTTCTGTAGCCGCTACTGTGTGCACAAGATATCGACCTTAGACATACAGATAGACCGACAGACAGGCGTACAGACTGTCATTACTCCAAAAATTGTCTGAACGTGTTGAGGAGGTCTTAAACATATACTGCCAGCAAAATCTCAAATTTGGAAGTTGTCGTGTAAACGATTCTTTCTCAGCACTATATTACATAGTATTAGAAAGTAAAAAAGAATAAACTTAGGGGGAAATACACCAATCATTGGTTGATTGGCCAAATTTAAGAATTTAACATTTTATATTTATAATTATTTTTAATTTATTTATCAATATGCTGGCTTCATTTATCAAAACGCAATGCTTATGTATGTCAGCGTTTTGAAACATGGATTCAGATGCATTTTAACTTCCACAGAAATTTTTGATGATAGTTTTTATAATACGTGTTTCGTTTTCTTTTACAAGAATAATAATAAATAAATGGTTATTAAACAGACGCTAAGTGGTGGAGTATATGATGTTTTTAAACTGGTAAGATTCCATTTATTAAAATGCATATTTTTTGTATGGAATTTGGAATAAAATTTCTGTTCTGTAAATACAACATATTGCCAATTAACATATAAATAGTAAAAACATAGTTGAAAGTCAGGGCCACCCTAATATTTCCTTTGAAAACCTAGTAAAGAGTACATTTAAGGGCAGCCCTAGCACTTTTACCGTATAAGTGATACAGTGAGAACGAAAGATCACTGTCTCAGCGCTTCACGGACGTCCAGCCCTTGCCTACTTTGCCAATGTTCAAAAACATTTCTGTAGATAGTATCATATACCATGGAAAATTAATGCCCCTTTATAAATAGATAAAGTATTAAATGCAAATGAAAAGGTAACAGTAAAAAAACTCATGATCAGATCAGAGCAGATACAAAGAACAACACATATATTTTTGACCGGCCACTCAACTAGCTGCCCATACCCTAGGGGGAATAGGGTTGCCTGGGTCTTTCACATCTATTTTTGAAATCGATATCACAGCAATACGCATTATTGTGTCTGTCAAACCCAAAAGTAGTAAACTATAAAGCAGTTAGAAAGGGCGGCCGTTAAATATTTGATATAAATATTGAATGATAATCCGATACGTTTCGATAATTTTATTCAAAATGATTTTCTACTGAATTGGATCTTAAAATCGAGAGATTGAGATCCAATTTATAGGGATAGTATAATGAATTTATAAGGATAGTAAAACATGTTTGAATAAATATCTGTCTTTCCGACAGACAGTTCAGATTTTAAAGATGTCTTTGCTCTCTGTTGTGATAAAATCATAGATAAAATACACTCGTTTCTACTTCAAAAACTGTTTGGTGCTGCTATCTAGAGGCGCTTATGTTGCTTTAAAACTTTCATCTTAGGTTGCGACATTTTACGATATTTTGACACTTATTTATTCAACTACTATCCCAAATTAAATAAAAATTCTTCTCAATTTCTGTTGAAAATTATGATTATGAAAAGTAAAATTTCATTACTACTTTCTTTCCTCAATTGGTGTTTTGATTTAAAATTTTGAGTTCAGGTCGATTATTTCAGAAAATAATTACCCACAAATATTCTAGTTCTTGAATAAAGACGCACATGTTCTTTATTATTTCTACCAACAGGTGGTAGCACCATAAAAATATATCGATCTTCTGTATCTATGAAACGCAAATTTACAAGAAAGATATCAAAAAATATAACAACTATATCGGCACAGGCTTAGTCTAGTGGTTACTTCGTAAGCAATATGGGATTACTTGCAATCAACCCCGACCACTGACGCAATCCTGTGTTTTGTTACAAAAGGCGAACAAGTTTACATTTTATATTTCTCTTAAATCTTCCCTTGAAATAATATTCTACAATTTTGGAATCTCAATTTTTGCATGAAATAAAACGATCTACAATTACAGCCGTTAACCAGTTTGCGAGTTCGAATCCAACAAGTAGAACTACAAAACATATTACTTGATTTGTTTTGTTGTATGCTATAGATCTAGCTAAAGTATGTTTTAAATAGTTTTATATAGTTTTAGGAACACATATATATAGTGTTAGGAACACATAAAAAATGAATTGCACAATGTGAATATTAAAAAAAAAGAAAATTGTTTCATCTTTAAAAACAAAAATATCGAATTTATTGTTACTGTGGTATTTTTTGCAGAATTTAAAATATATGTATAATTAGCAGGAATGTAGGAACCACTTTTTGATAATGTTTTGTCAATCTAAGCACTTTTTAAGACAACGTTTTTTTTTTATTTTGATGAAGTGCAAATATCAGATTTAGAGCTGCAGAGTCTCAGATTAATAAACGTTCGTATAGTCACAAATATTGACAACAAATTATAAACATTTTTTCATAATTTTTGCTTTCATTATATACATAACGGATAATGAAAGTATTGTGACTTGGTCGAATATTCGAATTCGAGTTTTCGACCGGAGAGCACGTTTCAAGCATCCCTGAACACGAATCAAACGTTTTTAAGATAATGTCTGTCTGTGTGTGTGTGCCTGCGTGAGAGAGAGAGAGAGATATAGGAGACGATATTTCACGAACGAATGAAGCGATTTGAAAGAAATTTGACACTGAAATTAGAAGCCGTGAATACTGGAAGCCTATTGTTTCTATACGCAATCGAACAATCAGAACTTCCCGAAATTTTCTTGTGAAATTTTGAAAAAATCATCAAAAAATCATAATCTTTAAAAAGGTTACGTAAAAAGTCATTTCTTATGTAATGTTTCATTAGAAAAAGATTGACACAACTTTTAGAACTCTAGCATGAACTGTTCTCATTATATTGCATATTTTTTTTTATAATATTATCAAAAAATCATGTAAAATAAAGAAAAATATTAACTACTGTGAAATATGTTCACTTTTCATAAGTAATATCATGGGATAATATTGGTAACATTATTCTCGTGGATTTTGCTCGTTCCATTTATGAGAAAAGATATTTTGGGTAATACTTTGGTATTTGAACGCCAATAGTCATTTATCTGCTATAAGAATAACTTATTATCGCCAACTTGGCGGCTTTTTTAAATATGGCCAAATTAATGAAAATCTTGTCAAATGGGTAAAAATGACTCTAAATCAATAAAAATGACGACTAATTGATGAAAGTTCAATATCTTGGGAAGAACATAAGAGTAGACTATAAGAATACCCATTTCTCCGTCCATCCGTCCGTAACGCTTGGCGAGAAATTTTTTAGCTGGACGTCGCCAAATGGAGAATATTTTAAATGTTGGCAAAGTGGCAGAATTGTCTCCAATTTGATAAAAATGACGCCAAATGGGAAGAAATTTTTAGCAAATTCTGATTTCCGTCATCTAACAGGCATATATTTTAGTATATAAGAAATGCTCTTCTCTCCGTTTGTCTGTAATACTTGGTGATGAATTTTGCGAACTTGGCGAAAAATCTATCAAAGTATCTCCAACGTGACGATACTTCACCCCAGATTGACAAAAATATCGTCAAAATTGGAAAAATTACGCTAAATTAATGAAAATGACGTCTAATTGATGAATTAATTATAAAAAATATTTTTATGTATGGGCTATATGCTGATTGAAGATGCTATCAATATTGATAATTGTTTATTTAGAGTTGCACAAAATATAAGTTAATTGTGTACTTTGAAATAGTTTTACATGTTGTCATTCGGAAAATTGCCAAATGTGCAATCCAAAGATAAAAACACAGTACCGTGGATATTATGCATCACTTTTTGACTGTAAAAGGAGTAAATTCACTGAATTATATAAGGAAAGTCATGTGAAGTCCACATCAGATTTTTATTCAAACATTAGTGTGCATTTATAAAGATATCCGGAATTTTAAAAACGTAAAGACGCATTTAAATATCATTTATAAAAATATATCGCCAGAATGTGACCTGATTCATTTGCAAGTTCTATTAAAATATTTAATTTAAATCTCCTTAAAAAAAGTATAAAAACGTTTCTCCTTCCTATACAAAGTTATCTTCACAGACAGATCTGAAGAGTATTAATGTCCTGGTGCCGATTGTAAACAAATTTACAAAAAATATAAAATTGGATCAATATATGCCAAAATGAAAAAGCTAGAATGGTGTTAATAGATATACCCGCAATTATTCTGTTTCAACAATGGACTAAACACAATATGGGACTCGTTGGCGCTACACAATATATGAGTTTATAAAATATTTGCCAAAATGAAACAGATAACGTAAGAAATTATAAGCATCAATAATGCCTGTAATCCTTAAACAAGACGGAAGAAATTGTTATAATCCAGCTGAAAATGCAAACCTTTCATTTATAAAATTTATTTTTATTATCCATTTCTGTATTATTTAAATCGGAAAAAAAAAATAATAGAAATCACCCGCTGTATGAGATTAAAATGCATTTTTGAACAATATGATAGCATTTTCTTCGAATAAATTTGCGGAAGATACAGCCTCTATATAATTGCTTTAATTGTGCGTTTTTTTAATATATCGACAATCCCTGGTTCAAGAAACTCCAAACTTGGATTAAATTTTAAGTGCTACCTCTAAAAATTTTCACTGCATTATTCCAATGCTACTCACAAAATTTCATGAAATTCGGTGCAGTCGTTTACCCGTGGTGGTGAGACAAACACACGCACACACATACAGAGAGAATTTAAATTGTATTTATATAAAGTTTTCTGTTTGTGAAAGCTATGATAAAGACATAAATCCACAATGCCCCTCCCAACCCCTCTTTGAAGTTTTTCGCATATCCCTCAGAAGAGACGTAGTTGTTCACCAATCTTTGGAAAATTAACTGTCCAAAATCAAAATAAGTAACTTTTAGTTTTAGACGTTGAACTGAATATCTTCTTTGAAACAATATAAATAAATAGCAACAGATGGCAGCACTAAATACTGAACTTAATTCTATACATGAAATTGAAGCAAACTGAAAATGACATGCTAGAGTTAAATTTTATTCGGATCCACTTATAAGTAGCGCTTATAATAACCCCTTATTATGAGCAAGCCCCACCACGGCTACCGGGTTGTGGGTACGAGCCGCACTAAATGAATCTTTTAGGACTTTTTTGCAGGGGGGGGGGGGGGGCGAATGACATTATAGGTAAGCAAGTTTTGTATTAGTCATATATAAACATATCTAAGTGCTGTCACAGAAACCTGCGGCCAAGGATGTTGTGTTGTTGGGCGCAGTGTTTTCCACCCCCACTGGGTTCGCTGTAGCAACGTCATGTGACGGTTAAATGGTTCAAGATTCTGGCCGATGTATAAACGAATAATGATGTATCAAGTGGTTGGCCATTGTTAAAAAAATACTCCTAAAAATAATTTAAGTTCTGTTTGTTAACTATTAAAATAAACATACCAAATATTATATAATTTGTTTAATTATTTCAAATGATATCCCTGTGTAGAAAAGCAAACAGTCTATTTTCATCAAAAGGTCTAGTAAAAACTAATAAACTATGATCTCCATTTATTTTGGACTAGCCGCCTTTGGCGACCAGCCTGTTCGCTACCCTTGAAAATTCTGACCGTGGCAAATTGTAACCGTGGCACACTCGCTGGCGCGACCTTACCAGAAGGTGTAAGGTAACTGTTTGGACGGCCAGGAAGTGCCACCCAATTTAGACCGGAACTCAGTGGGGGAGACATCCACAGGGACCGTACCCTCCTTCCCCTACCACCAACCTTTCGGAAGGACTTACGATCCCACATGTTTAACGGGATTGTACTCCGCGTGAACACGGCTGCAGTTTTGGCAGTGGCGGGAATCGAACCCGGGCCTACCCAGTGAAATTCCCGCGCGCTAACCACTGGTGTACTTCGGCCTCCGCGACATTTTCCATAACTTTCTTTTTATTCACCGAATTTAGACCGGAACCCAGTGGGAGAGGCACCCACGGGGACCGTACCCTCCTTCCCCAACCACCAACCTCTCGAAAGGACTTACAGACACACATGTTTATTCCGCGTGATCGTACTCCGCGTGAACACGGCGGCAATTTTGGAAATCGAACCCGGGCCTACCGCGTGCAATTCCCGCGCGCTAACCACTGGGCTACTTCGCCCTCCGCGACAATCTCCATAACTTTCTTTTTATTCACCCAATTTAGGCCGTACCCTCCTTCCCCTACCACCAACCTCTCAGAAGGACTCACGAACCCACATGTTTAACGTGATCGTACTCTGCGTGAACGTGGCGTAAGTTTTGGCAGTGGCGGGAATCGAACCCGGACCTACTGAGTGCAATTCCCGCGCGCTAACCACTGGGCTGCCGCGCCCTCCGCGACAATCTCCATAACTTTCTATATATTCATCCAATTTAGACGGGAACCCAGTGGGGGAGGCATCCACAGGGGCCGTATCCTCCTTCCCTTACCACCAACCTCTCGGAAGAACTTACGGACCCACATATTTAACGTGATCGTATTCCACGTAAACACGGCGGCAGTTTTGGCAGTGGCGGGTATCGAACCCGGGCCTACCGCTAACTTCCCGCGCGCTAATTTGCAATTTAAAATGACCATATGCTTAATTCCATCATCCTCATTCCATTGTTTCATTGTTCCATCATTTAAAATATCCATTTAAAATATCCAAAAGTTAAAATATACATTTAAAAAATCCATATCGTCCCATCATTTAAAATATAAATATAATAATTTATATAGAGCGAAGGAGCTCTATTCAGAACCGTGACGTCACCTCCACCTTGACGTCCCCACCCACCACCTTCCCTCTTTCAGCGGGGGAGAAACGAAGCGGCACGCCGAGCGGAACGCCGAGAAATTGAAATTCGGAAACTTTTAAAATCCCGATCCTGTGGGCAATACGGAATATTTCCTGACCAGATTGGACTTGTAAGAATGCCAGATGTTTGACCTTTCTAAAAATGTAAATTATTAGTCGAAATTATGAGTACTTTTTACTATGCGAGAATTTAAAAACCAAAAATCGCTTTCTTGAGCAAAAAGTGAGTTTTGTTTTAAAATCTTTAAAAAATATTAGAAATCGAAATTCAGATTTTAAATTGATATATTTTTACTCGCAATTGTCTGCCCTTTCCGATGGTGTGATTTGTTTTTTTCTACGACGTCTGGATCGTGGAGAAAAAAGGGCAAAAAACGGTCGAAATCGCATAAAACATTAAATAAATAAAAAAAAAATTAAAATTTTAAAAATCGGTTTTCACGTGTCCCCTTCCCTCCCCCCCCGGGTCTCCGATTGCCAAATTTCGTAGCTCTCCGACGCGCGGTCGCGAAACGTATAGTGTATAAGACAGACACACAGACACACACACAGACATTGCCTTTTATTATATAGATACAAAGTACTTACGAACGACTCAGTATTTTGATAATTGTAAACATTTTTCTTATTTTTATAGTCACAAAACCTGTTAAAAGTGAAACACTCTCAAGATTTGGAATCCTTGACCCTCCTACTACGTGTTGTCCGTCCCCTCTATGGACAGCCCTCCTATGTTGCAATAACGTGAACATTTTTGGCATCTGAAGAAGTTAGTCCTACAGATTATTTTCTTACCCAAATATAGTAAACTGTAGAGCAGTTAAAAGCGGCAGCCGTGAAAAATTTGATGCATACACTGAATGATAATCCGATACGTTTTGATAATTTTATTCAAATTGATTTTCTACTGAATTAGATCTTAAAAGCGAGTGAATGATCGTATCCCGAATTTATAATGATTGTAAAAAAAAATTGAATAATTATTTCTTTTTTTGTCATTATAAAATGATAGATAAAATACACTCGTTTCTACTTCCAAAACTGGTTGGTATTGCTACTTACAGACTCTTATGCTGCTTTAAAATATTTCATTTTTGGTTTCCACATTTTACGATATTTTGACGATTATTTATTCAACTAATATCCCAAATTAAATAAAATACAATTCTTTTCAATTTCTGTTAAAAAATAAGAATATGAAAAGTAAAATTTCATAACCACTTTTTCTCCTCAATTGTTATTTTAATTAAAATGTTGAGTTCAGGTCGCTTATTACTGAAGATTTTTACCCTCAGATAGTCTAGTTATTCAACAAATATACATATGTTCTGTATTATTTCTACCAACAGATGGCAGAACCTTCTGTATCTATGAAACGCAAATGTACAAGAAAGATATCAGAAAATAAAACAATTACATCGGCGCAGGCTTAGTCTAGTGGTTACTTCGTAAGCAACATGGGATACTTTTAATAATCCCGACCACTGACGCAATCCTGTGTTTTGTTACAAAGGACGAACAAGTTTACATTTTATATTTCTCTTAAATTTTCTCGTGGAATAATGTTGCACAATTTCTGAATCCCAACTTTTGCATGAAATGAAAAGATCTACTATTACAGCTGATAATCAGTCTAGGAGTTCGAATCCAACAAGTAGAACAACAAAATAAATTAATTGATTTGTTTTGTCGTATGTTATAGATCTAGCTGAAGTATGTTTAATTTAATTATAGTTTAATTTAATGTTAGAAACACATGGTTATGAAAATCGAATTGCACAATGTGAATATTAAAAAAAAAAGAAAGAAAATTGTTTCGTCTTTAAGGATAAAAATATCAAATTTAATGTTAATGTGGTATTTTTTGCAGAATTTAAAATATATGTATATTTAGCAAGAGTGTGGGAATCACTTTTTGATAATTTTTGTCAAGTCTAAAATCTAAGCACATTTTAAGAAAACCTTTTATATATTTTGATGAAGTACAAATATTAGATATATAGAGCTCAAGTGTATCCGATTAAACGTTCTCAAACGTCTTTAAAATGTTCTCATAATTTTTATTAAAACGTTAGTGTGCATTTTTGAAAATATCCGAATTTTAAAAGAGTAAAAAGGTATTTTTACATCATTTATAAAAATATATTGTTAAAATGTGATTTGATTCATTTGCACATGCTATTAAAATATTAAATTTAAATCTTCCTAAAAGAAGTATAAGAATATATCTCCTTTCTATACAAAATTATCTTCACGGGCAGATCTGAAGATATTATGTCCTGGTGACGATTGTAAACAAATTTACAAAAAATATGAAATTGTATCAATGCATGTCAAAATGAATGTGCTAGAATGGTGCTAAAAGATATATCCGAAATAATTTTATTCTGTTTCAACAATGGGCCAAATACTATATATAACTCGTTGGCAAAACACAATATATGACTCGTTAGCAAAACATAATATATGGGTATGGAAACTATTTGCCAAAATAAAACAGATGACGTAAAAATTTAAAAATATGAATAATTCCAATAATCCTTAATCCCCACGGAGGAAATTGCTATAATCCAATTGAAAATGCAAGCCGTTCATTTATAAAATGTATTTTTATTATTCATTTCTGTATTATTTAAATCAGAAAAAATTAATAAAAATGATCTGCTGTGTATGATTAAATTGCATTTTTTAAACAAATTAATATCATTTTCTTCGAATAGATTTGCTGAAGATACAACCTATATATATATATATATATATATATATATATATATATATATATATATATATATATATATATATATATATATATATACAATATAAAACCTGAAAAATTGCTACAATTTTTGTTGAATTGATTAAAAAGCCAAAAGCAAAAAATAATTTATAATACAACTTGTAAAGCTCTATGCTGCAATTTTACATGTGCATACCTATATAAATTCCCAAAAAGGACAAGTAACAATGTACTCGTAAATTTCTTGAAGAGTGACAGGAGGCCGGGGGGAGTTGCGACCCCCAACACTCAGGTTAAAACCTTTTTCCGCCATGGCAAACGCTCCCGGTAGCCGATACTCCCTACCCTATTTACTTCATGACTCTTATAAAACCGTAAAAATTACATACAATCATATACACTTTCAATATTATGTAAATCTTTAAAAGTTTACTATTCTACGCTAAATCAAGCCAAAAAGCACACTATAAAAGCACACTATAAAATTTATAGACTTAAATAACCACGAGTTTAGAAATTTCATACATCAGTATTTATATGGCGATAATGTAGCTAATAGGTCTTATATCCATTTTTTAAAATAACCACTCAGACTTGGATTTAATTAGTCATGAATATATTGATTTTAAAGTATTAAATAGGCACGAGTGAAGTAATTTCATACATTAGTATTTTAAATTAATTGTTAAAAAATTTTATAGTGTGCTTTTTGGTTTGATTTAGCGTAGAATAGTAAACTTTTAAAGATTTACATAATATTGAAAGTGTATATGATTGTATGTAATTTTTACGGTTTTATAAGAGTCATGAAGTAAATAGGGTAGGGAGTATGGGCTACCGGGAGCATTTGCCATGGCGGAAAAAGGCTTTAACCGGAGTGTTGGGGGTCGCAACTCCCCCGGCCGTTACTCCTGTCACTCTTCTAGAAATTTACGAGTACATTGTTACTTTCCTTTATGGGAATTTATATATATATATATATATATATATATATGTTTAATTGTACGTTTATTTAATATATCGACAACCTCTGGTCCTGGAAACTCGAAACATCGATAAAATTTTAAGTGCTACGTCACAAAATTTTGACTGCATTATTCCAAGGCTGCCAAAATAATTTCATGAAATTCAATACATTCGTTTTCCCGTGATGATGAGACAAACAAACACACACATACTCACATATTTAAAATGTTATTCATATACAGTTTTAATAAAGAGATAAAATCTCACCGCCCCACCCCTTCCCTCTTTAACGTCTTTACGTATCCCTTCATTTTACATTAATTTTACATTTATGACATACTGTATACATTTATGATATAATTATGATATATTTATGATATATGTAATACATTTATGACATACTGTATACCACACAATGTTTGGACGTTTGTCATTTATTTTATTATTTTATTATTTTTACACGAATTTCTCAATAATTAAACAACGATTTATAGGCAACAAACAATAACAGGACAGTCATAGGCAAAAACCAAAGGAATGCACATACAGTTTTAGATAAACTTCTATAATACTTATTATATTAGACATTTTTCAAGTTTATCAGATTATTATTAAATTATAAAATTGCGGTTTCTATTTATTATTATTAAATGATGTTACTTTTTACCTTACTAAAGTGTTTTGCAGTTCACTTTCTCTATAAAGTAGGTAAGTTACAAGAGACAAATTTTATACATTCATTGAATACCAATCCGATACTTTTCGATTCTTATATTCAAATTGATTTTCTACAGAACTGGATCTTAGAATTGAAAGATTGACCGCATGTCGAATGTATAATGATAGTAAAAAAAGCTTCTGAATAATTATTTTTTGAATAATTTGTTTTTGTAATTGTTTGAATAATCATTTTTTGAATAATTAAAAAAGTTTGAATAATTAACCGTTTCTGACTGTCTGTTCTAATTTTATGTGTGTTTCTTCTCTCGTGTGATTTTATAGGTGTTTCTGGTCTCATCGTGATAAAATCATAGGTAAAATACACTCTTTTTATTTCCGAAACTAGTTGGTATTGTTAATTTCTCTCTCTCATGCAACTTAAAAATCTTTACTCTCAAGTCGCAACTTTTTGACAAGTAAAACTTAATTTTCACTTTTTTTCTCAATTAGTATTTTGATATAAAATTTTGAGTTCAGATCGTTCATTACTGAATATTTTTATTAGAAATATTCTAGTTAAATGCTCTCATATTCTTTCCTGTTTCCACCAAAAGATGGTAGCACCATACAAAGTTATTCGATATTCGGTATATATATCAAACGTAAATTTTCAGGAAAGATATTGGAAGATAAAACAATTACGTTGGCTCAGACATAGTCTAGTGGATACTTCGTGTTTGTAAAGCAACAGTGAATCACTGACGCAATCCTGAGTTTTGTTACAAAACGCGAATAAGTTTACGTTTTATATTATTTCGAGAAATAATATTGTACACTTCCAAAAACCTAATTTTTGTATGAAATAAAACGATCTACAATAACAGCTGATAATCAGTCTGCGAGTTCGAATCCGACGCGTAGAACAACGAAACAAAATTTTTGATTTGTTCTGTTTCATATTATGGATTTAGAAAAATACGTTTCAAATATATTTTTTCAGTGCTAAAAGAAACATATTATAAAAAATGAATTCCACAATGTGAATTTCAAGAAAAATTTGTTTCGTATATAGATACTTAAATGTAATATTTAATGTTAATGTAATATTTTTTGCAGAGTTAAAAAATATATGTATCAAGAATGTATGAAACACTAATTAATTATTTTTTTGTCAAATCTCCGAGTATGAATACTTTTAATGACAACGTTTTTTTTTTATTTTGATGAGCTACACATATCAGATTTAGAGTTTGCTTTCAGGGATGTATAATAATAAAACGTTTCTTTTTGTAAAAAAAATACTGACATCCACATAAAAATTCTCTCATAATATTTATTCAAATATTCTTCTGTTCAAACATTCTTCGCCTTTTTCGTTTCTCTTATTTTTTTTAATAAAAGTAATAAAATGGAAAATGTTATTTTGACCAAAATCAAGTTGATAAATACGATAAATTATCTATGGACGAATACATTAATAGACGACAGCACCTTCTATATATTGCAGATGTTCAATCCATATTTTGACTTTTGCAGGTATGTGATTCGGTCGTGAGATACCGCATCTACAGATTATCGGACACACACAAACACATGCTGACATACTGACCCATATAACGTACTACATCCGCAACACAACACACACACAAGCACAGAAATCACTTCAAAAACATTCTTTTCGAGTTCATTGATGGTGTTGAAACATGCTTTTCTGTCAAAATTTCCTTTTTGAATTTATGACCCGTCACAAAACTTTTTTGTACATTAAACAAAAAAATTGCACAAGAGTATAGTTATACTATATAGAAAAGTATAAATATGCATATGTATGTCGGTAAAGTGAAAAGTTTATATCATGACGATTTAACATCTGATGACGTCATAGAGACATCTAGAGTCTCTGTAATGGATGCTCCAGTCATCAAGAGGACCGATTAGGACATGAAGTTTGTAAACTCGAATCCGGGGACCTTTTTTAAACTGAGTACACGAAATAAAATTAAACAATATAATGTAGTATATTTTAACTATTTTCTAGAACTTGAGTACGCCAATAAAATTATTAACATAAAATATAGTTACTAATATGTTTAGTGTCAAACTAGTGATTAAGCAATGTTTAGTTTGGTGCTGCCATCTAGTAAAATTTATACGAACTATATAACTCCGATATCAATTTTTTTATTTTAAAATGAGTAGCAAACATATCGTATCATTTGTATAGAGAGTAATTTCAGAAGAAAATATTTGAGATAGTGCTTCCCAAAGTATTCTGCAAATTATTCCAAAAAATATCTAAGAAAAGTATATCGTTAATCTAGATAATTTTCATTTTAAGGCTCATAATTCATATTATTTTTAGTTAACAGAAAATTTGTACATCAGAGATTTTAAAATCATTGCATGAGAAATATATACTCTTTCATTAAATAATAAATATAAGCAGGAGCATCACTAAAATATGATAGATTTTAAAGTTATAAAATGAAATATAAGAATAAATACATGACATATTTTATAATTGTGTAGAAAAACAGGCAACAAATAAACAATTTTTTTAATGAACAAAATTTTCGATGGAAATAACATGTATAAGCGAATGATGATGTATCAAATGGTTGGCCATTGTTAAAACAAATGTCCAAAAAATAATTTAATTTCTGTTTGTTAACTATTAAAATAAACACACCAAATATCATATAATTTGTTTAATTATTTCAAATGATATCCCAGTGTAGAAAAGTAAACTCTCTATTTTCTTCAATAGGTCTAGTGAAAATTAATAAACTGTGATCTTCATTTACTTTGGATACGAAGTACTAACAGATGACTCAGTATTTTGATAATTGTAACCATTTTTCTTATTTTTATTGTCACAAAACCTGCGGAAAGGGAAACATTCCCAAAACTTGGAATTCTTGACCCTCCAACTAAGTGGTGTCCAGGGACGGCCCTCCATGTTGCAATCACATGAACAATTTTGGCATCTGTAGAAGTTTGTCCTAAAGATTATATTCTGACTCAAATGTAGTAAACTGTAGAGCAGTTAAAAGCGGCAGCAGTGAAAAATTTGATGCATAAACTGAATGATAATCCGATATGTTTCGATAATTTTATTCAAATTGATTTTCTACAGAATTAGATTTTAAAATCGAGTGAATGATCGTATCCCGAATTTATAATGATTGTAAAAAAAGTTTGAATAATTATCTGTTTTTTTCCGACAGAGAATTCCGATTTTATAGGTGTTTCTGCCCTTTTTATGTCATTATAAAATGATAGATAAAATACACTCGTTTCTGCTTCCAAAACTGGTTGGTACTGCTACTTACAGACTCTTATGCTACTTTAAAATATTTCATTTTAGGTTTCCATATTTTACGATATTTTGACGCTTATTTATTCAACTACTATCCCAAATTAAATAAAAATTCTTCTCAATTTCTGTTAAAAATTATGATTATGAAAAGTAAAGTTTCATTACTGCTTTCTTACCTCAATTCGTGTTTTGATTTAAAATTTTGGGTTCAGGCCGATTATTTCAGAAAATAATTACCCTCAGATATCCTAGTTATTCAACAAATACACATATGCTCTTTATTATTTCTACTAACCGAAGGTAGCACCATGAAATTTAATCGATCTTCTGTATCTATGAAACGAAAATTTTCTAGAAAGATATCAGAAAATAAAACAATCATACCGGCGCAGGCTTAGTCTAGTGGTTACTTCGTAGGCAATATAGGATTACTAGCAATCAACCCCGACTACTGACGCAATCCTGTGTTTTGTTACAAAGGACGAACAAGTTTACATTTTTTATTTCTCTTAAAATTTCTCGTGAAATAATGTTGTACAATTTCAGAATCCCAATTTTTGCATGAAATGAAGCGATCTACTATTACAGCTGATAATCACTCTGGGAGTTCGAATCCAAAAAGTAGAACAGCAAAATAAATTACTTAATTTGTTTTGTCGTATGTTATAGATCTAGCTAAAGTATGTTTTAAATAGTTTAATTTAATGATAGAAACACATATTATGCAAATGGAATTCCACAATGTTAATATTAAAAAAAAAAAAGGAAACTGTTTGTTCTTTGTGAATAAAATTATCAAATTAAATGTTAATATGTTATATTTTGCAAAATCTAAAATACATGTATATTTAACAAGAGTGTAGTAACCACTTTTTATTAATTTTTGTCAAGTCTTAAATCTAAGCACATTTTAAGAAAACCTTTTTTCAACTTTGATGAAGTATAAATATTAGATGTAGAGCTCAAAAGCCTCCGATTAAACGTTTGTATAGTAAGAATTATTGATAACAAATTATTAAAATATTCTCATAATTTTTTTTAACGTTAGTGTGCATTTCTAAATATATCCGAATTTTAAAAGAGTAAAAAAGGTATTTTTACATCATTTATAAAAATATATTGTCAAAATGTGATTTGATTCATTTACACATGCTATTAAAATATTAAATTTAAATCTTCCGAAAGAAGTATAAGAATAAATCTCCTTTCTATACAAAATTATCTTTACAGACAAATCTGAAAACTTTAATGTCCTGGTGAAGATTGTAAAGAAATTTACAAAAAAATATGAAATTGTATCAATCCATGTCAAAATGAAAGTGCTAGAATGGTGTTAAAAGATTTGCATGCAATAATTTTATACTGTTTCAGCAATAGGCCAAACACAATGTATAACTCGTTTTCAAATCACAATATATGACTCGTCGGCAAAACACAATATATGGGTATGTAAAATATTTGCCAAAATAAAACAGATGACGTAAGAATTTAAAAATATCAATAATTCCGATAATCCTTAATCCCGACGGAAGAAATTGCTATAATCCAGTTGAAAATGCAAACAGTTTATTTATAAAATTTATTTTATTATTCATTTCTGTATTATTTAAATCGGAAAAAATTAATAAAAACCATCTGCTGTATGTGATTAAAATGCATTTTTTAAACAATTTAATATCATTTTCTTCAAATAAATTTGCTGAAGATACATGCTCTGTATAATCGTTTTAATTGTACGTTCTTTCAGTATTTCGACAAACCTTTGTCCTGGACACTTAAACATCGATAAAACTTTAAGTGCTTCACCACAAAATTTTTACTGGATTATTCCAATGCTACCAACAAAATTTCATGAAATTCAATACAGTCGTTTTCCCGTGATGATGAAACAAACAAACACACACATACTCACAGATTTTAAATTCTATTCATATAAAGTTTTGAAAGCCATGATAAAGACATAAAATCTCACCGTCCAACCACTCCTCTCTTTGACGTCTTTAGCGTACCCCTTCATTTTACATTCATTTTACATTTATGACAAACTGTATACATCTATGATATAATTATGATATATTTATGATATATGTATTACATTTATGATATACTGTATACCACACAATGTTTGGACGTTTTTCATTTATTTTATTATTTTATTATTTTTACACAAATTTCTCAATAATTAAACAATGATTTATAGGCAACAAGCAATAACAGGACAGTTATAGGCAAAAACCAAAGGAATTCACATACAGTTTTAGATAAACTTCTATAATACTTATATTAGACATTTATAAAGTTTATCAGATTATTATTAAATTACAAAATTACGATTTATATTTATTATTATTAAAGGATGTTACTTTTTACCTTACTAAAGTGTTTTGCAGTTCACTTTCTCTATAAAGTAGATGAGTTACAAGGGACAAATTTTATGCATTCATTGAATAACTATCCAATACTTTTTGATTCTTTTATTTAAATTGATTTTCTACTGAAATGGATCTTAAAATCGAGAGATTGATCTTATGTCGAATTTATAATGATAATAAAAAAAAGTTTGAATAATTATTTTTTGAATAATTAAGTTATTTTTGTAATTGTTTGAATAATTGTTTTTAGAATAATTAAAAAAGTTTGAATAATTAATCTTTTCTGACTGGCTGTTATAATTTTATATTTGGTTCTTCTCTCGTGTGATTTTATAGGAGCTTCTTATCGTGATAAAATCATATGTAAAATACATTCGTTTTCATTTCCGAAACTGGTTGGTATTGTTAATTTCTGGCTCGTATGCAACTTAAAAATCTTTCCTCTCAAGTTGCAACTTTTTGAAAAGTAAAACTTAATTTTCACTTTCTTTTCTCAATTAGTATTTTGATATAAAATTTTGAGTTCAGTTCGCTTATAACTGAAAATTTTTACTAGAAATATTCTAGTTAAATACACTTATGCTCTTCATCCTTTCCACCAACAGATGGTAGCACCATAGAAAGTTATCTAGTGTACCTTTAAAGATATCGATCTTCCAAAAATATCAAATGTAAATTTTCAGGAGAGATATCGCAAGATAACACAATTATGCTGGCGCAGGCTTAGTCTAGTGGTTACTTCGTAAGCAAAAGTGGATACTTGCAACCAACTCCGACCACTGACGCAATCCTGTGTTTTGTTACAGAACGCGAATAAGTTTAAGTTTTATATTTTTTCTTAGTTATTTCGTTGAAAAATATTGTACACTTTCGAAATCTTAATTTTTTCATGAAATAAAACGATATACAATGGCAGCTGATAATCAGTCTGCGAGTTCGAATCCGACCCGTAGAAGAGCGAAACAAAATTCTTGATTTGTTCTGTTTTATATTATAGATTTAGAAAAATACGTTTCAAATATATTTATTCAGCGTTAGAAGAAACATATTATAAAAAATGAATTGCACAATGTGAATTTCAAGAAAAAAAAATGTTTCATATTTAGAAACTAAAATGTCATATTTAATGTTAATGTAATATTTTCTGCAGAGTTAAAAAATATATGTATCAAGAATGTTTGAAGCACTTATCAATTATTTTTTTGTCAAATCTCCAAGTATGAATACTTTTAAAGACAACGTTTTTTTTTTTTTTATTTTGATGAGCTACACATATCAGATTTAGAGTTGATTTTTAGGGATGTATTATTACAAAACATTTCTTTTTGTCAAAAATAAAATACTCATATCCACGTAAAAATTCTCTCATAATATTTATTCAAACATTCTTCTGTTCAACATTATTCTGTTCAAACATTCTTCTATTTAAACATTCGTCACCTTTTTCGTTTCTCTTATTTTCTTTAATATTAGTAAAAAAATGGAAAATGTTATTTTGGCTAAAATCCAGTTGTTAAATACGATAAATTATCTACGGACGAATACATGAATAGACGGCAGCCCCTTCTATATATTGTAGATGTTCAATCCATATTTTGACTTTTGCAGATATGTGATTCGGTCGTGAGATACCGCATCTACAGATTTTTGGACACACACAAACACATGCTGACATACAGACCCAAATAACATACATACGCAACACAACACACACATAAGCACAGAAATCACTTCAAAAACATTCTTTTCGAGTTTATTGATGCTGTTGAAACATACTTTTCTGTCAAAATTTCCTTTTTTAATTTATGACCCCGTCACAATACTTTTTTATACATTACACAAAAAAATTGCACAAGAGTATAGTTATACTATATAGAAAAGTATAAACATGCATATGTATGTCGGTAAAGTGAAATGTTTATATCATGACGATTTAACATCTGATGACGTCATAGAGACATCTAGAGTCTCTGTAATGGATGCTCCAGTCATCAAGAGGACCGATTAGGACATGAAGTTTGTAAACTCGAATCCGGGGACCTGTTTTAAACTGAGTTCTCGAAATAAAATAAAACAATATAATGTAGTATATTTTAACTATTTTCTAGAACTTGCGTACGCCAATAAAATTATTATAATAAAATGTAGTAACTAATGTTTAGTGTCAAAACTCGTTATAAGTAATGTATAGTTTGGTGCTGCCATCTACTAAAATTTATATGAACTATATAACTCCAATATCAATTTTTTTATTTTAAAATGAGTAGCAAACATATCGTATCATTTGTATAGAGGGTAATTTCAGAAGAAAATATTTGGGATAGTGCTTCCCAAAGTATTCTGCAAACTATTCGAAAAAATATCTAAGAAAAGTATATCTTTAATCTAAATAATTTTCATTATAAGGCTCATTATTCATATAATTTTTGTTAGCAGAAATGTTTGTACATCAGAGATTTTAAAATCACTGCATGAGAAACATATACTCTCCCATTAAATAATAAATATAAGCAGGAGTACGGCATCACTAAAATGGAATAGCTTTTAAAGTTATAAAATGAAATATAAGAATAAATACATGAGATATTTTATAACTGTGTAGAAAAGCATGCAACAAATAAACAATTTTTTAATGAACAAAATTTTCGATGGAAATAACATGTATAAGCGAATGATGATGTATCAAGTGGTTGGCCATTGTTAAAAAAAAAGTCCTATAAATAATTTAATTTCTGTTTGTTAACTATTAAAATAAACATACCAAATATCATATAATTTGTTTAATTATTTCAAGTGATATCCCAGTGTAGAAAAGTAATCTCTCAATTTTCTTCAAAAGGTCTAATGAAAATTAATAAACTATGATCTCCATTTATTTTGGATACGGAGTACTTACGGATGACTCAGTATTTTGATAATTGTAAACATTTTTCTTATTTTTATTGTCACAAAACCTGTGGAAAGGGAAGCACTCTCAAAATTTGGAATCCTTGACCCTCCTAGTAAGTGGTGTCCATGGACGGCCCTCCTACGTTGCAATCACGTGAACATATTTTGGCATCTGAAGAAGTTAGTCCTACAGATTATTTTCTTACCCAAATGTAGTAAACTGTAGAGCAGTTAAAAGCGGAAGCCCTGAAAAATTTGATGCATACATTGAATGATATTCCGATATGTTTCAATAATTTTATTCAAATTGATTTTCTACTGAATTAGATCTTAAAATCGAGTGAATGATCGTATCCCGAATTTATAATGATTGTAAAAAAAATGAATAATTATCTGTTTTTTCCAGAGAGTTCAGATTTTATAGGTGTTTCTGCTCTTTTTTTGTCATTATAACCACACAATGTTTGGACGTTTTTCATTTATTTTATTATTTTATTATTTTTACACAAATTTCTCAATAATTAAACAAGGATTTATAGGCAACAAGCAATAACAGGACAGTTATAGGCAAAAACCAAAGGAATTCACATACAGTTTGAGATAAACTTCTATAATACTTATATTAGACATTTATAAAGTTTATCAGATTATTATTAAATTATAAAATTGCGATTTATATTTATTATTATTAAAGGATGTTACTTTTTACCTTACTAAAGTGTTTTGCAGTTCACTTTCTCTATAAAGTAGATGAGTTACAAGGGACAAATTTTATGCATTCATTGAATAACTATCCAATACTTTTTGATTCTTTTATTCAAATTGATTTTCTACTGAAATGGATCTTAAAATCGAGAGATTGATCGTATGTCGAATTTATAATGATAATAAAAAAAAGTTTGAATAATTATTTTTTGAATAATTAAGTTATTTTTGTAATTGTTTGAATAATTGTTTTTAGAATAATTAAAAAATTTGAATAATTAATCTTTTCTGACTGGCTGTTATAATTTTATATTTGGTTCTTCTCTCGTGTGATTTTATAGGAGCTTCTTATCGTGATAAAATCATATGTAAAATACATTCGTTTTCATTTCCGAAACTGGTTGGTATTGTTAATTTCTGGCTCTTATGCAACTTAAAAGTCTTTCCCCTCAAGTCGCTACATTTCGAAAAGTAAAACTTAATTTTCACTTTCTTTTTTCAATTAGTATTTTGATGTAAAATTTTGAGTTCAGGTTCATTACAGAATATCTTTACTAGAAACATTCTTGTTAAATACACGTATGTTCTTTCTTGTTTCCACCAACAGATGGTAGCACCATAAAAAGTTATCTAGAGTACCTTTAAAGATATCGATCTTCCAAATATATCAAATGTAAATTTTCAGGACAGATATCACAAGATAACACAATTATGTTGGCGCAGGCTTAGTCTAGTGGTTACTTCGTAAGCAACAGTGGACACTTGCAACTAACTCCGACCACTGACGCAGTTCTGTGTTTTGTTACAGAACGGGAATAAGTTTAAGTTTTATATTTTTTTTTAATTATTCCTAGGAAAAATATTGTACACTTTCGAAACCCTAATTTTTGCATGAAATAAAACGATCTACAATGGCAGCTGATAATCAGTCTGCGAGTTCGAATCCCATCCGTAGAACAACGAAACAAAATTCTTGATTTGTTCTGTTTTATATTACAGATTTAGAAAATTAAGTGTCAAATATATTTATTCAGTATTAGAAGGAACATATTACAAAAAATGAATTTCGCAAGGTGAATTTCAAGAAAAAAGAATTGTTTCGTATTTAGAAACAAAAATGTCATATTTAGTGGTAATGTAATATTTTATGCAGAGTTAAAAAATATATGTATCAAGAATGTATGAACCACTTATTAATTATTTTCTTGTCAAATCTCCAAATATGAATATTTTTAAAGACAACGTTTTGTATTTTGATGAGCTACACATATCAGATTTAGAGCTGGTTTTCAGGAATGTATTGTAATAAAACATTTTTTTTTGTAAGGAAAATACTGATATCCATACAAAAATTCTCTCATAATATTTATTCAAACATTCTTCTGCATTTCTAAAGATGTCCAGAATTTTAGAAATGTAAAAAAATTATTGTGATTATATTCATTTGCAGTGAACTGGATTTTGAATGAAACCTTTTTCGTTTTTCTTAATTTCTTTAATGTTAGTAAAAAATTGAAAAATGTTATTTGGGCTAAAATTAAGTTGTAAAATACGATAAATTATCTACGGACGAATACATTAATAGACGGCAGCACCTTCTATATATTGCAGATGTTCAATCCATATTTTGACATTTGCAGGTATGCGATTCGGTCGTGAGATACCGCATCTACAGTTTCACGAACACACACAAACACACGCTGGCATACATACCCACAATGACATACATACACAACACAACACACACATTAGCACAGAAGCACTTCAAAAACATTCTTTTCAAGTTCATTGATGCTATTTAACCCCTTCCCTGTTTTGCCCGTGAGCACGGCTGTCGGGCCTTTACTGGCGTACGGGCAATCTGATTTCTATTTCGCTTTCACTGTTTCGCCCGTATATTTTCTATTTTTAGTAACACATTATTCGTATAGATGGCGATAGTTGTCCAGTAAATGATAGTTTGCAGTCTATTGTGTTTTCTATTCTGATTGGTTCAAAAGCGCGGGTTTTTTTTCGCATGTTTTGTATCAGAAGACGAATTTTTATCTTTCAGTGTATAGCTTTTTGGTTATATTTTACTAATCGCCTGATAATTTTATCGATGTAAGAATTGAATAATGTATTTTTACTTTTAAATAATGGATATTTCAGAGCGTATGGAACTAATTTCTTGTGATTCGGACTGTGACTCGGAATCAGAATCTGAATTATCTCTAAATGATAGTAGTGAGAGTTTACTAGATGACCTGGATAGTAGTGACTCTGATAGTAGTACAGATGGAATCAGTCAAGCAAGACAATTTTTTGTAATTAATTGTGATAATTCTTCCGATCCGCCTCCTAGATTTCCTTTCACTGGAATTCCAAAAATTAACTTGGATATCGATGAGAATAATGGTAAACTCCAGTTTTATGATGCTTTCATAGACGATTATTTGCTTAACCTGATTGTTTTTGAAACAAATAGATATGCTGAACAATGCATAAAAAACAGTACACTTACAAAAACTAAGACCCGCAAGACAGTGTTATGTGTGTTCATTGAAAAAAAAAATGACAACTGCAAAAGAATTAGAAAAGATACTAGGTATTTTTGCCCAGACTGTGATGTTGTACTGTGCCTCTCGCCTTGCTTTAAGATATATCACACTAAATCAGATCTTTAAAAAAAGAAGGGTAAGTATGTTTTGTATGAAAACATAATAATAAATGTAATTGAATTGTAATCGAAAATAACTGTTAAGTAATTGTACTATTTTAACTGTAAATGTAACTTCCCTGTTTGGCGATCATGTAGGGGGAAAAAACAACTTGCAGGGAAAATTGATTATTTTCATTAAAGAAAAAAGTTGTAATAAATGCTTAAAAATATTAGAAATGTTAATTTTAATAACATATCTTTACTTAAAAATGTAAAATGAACAAAAAAATGTGACATTTTTTGGACCGAATTCTGGAAAAAAATGAAACTGATAGGCCGGATTCAGACTGATCCGTTCGTGCGTTACCCATCCGTTGAAAGTTGTACGTCAACCAATCACAGGCTCGAACGCACGACCGTGCGTTTATCCGTTGAACATGGTTCAAGTTCATGTTTTGGCGGATGCGTTGGTCACGCGATGCGTTACCGCTGAAAAAGACACCAATGAAAAGGCTTCTCTTGATAAACAAGATGAATCTTTCCGTCACTTCGATCACAGGATTTCCAAATGCAAGAATGATTTCGGATATACAGCAGGCAATATGAAAAATATTCTGATTGCTGAGTTATGATTTGTTTATTTAAAAGAAACATGGGAAGTTTACTCTTAAATCTATGCCAGTTTGACGATCATTAGATAAATTACTTGTGTGATCACTTGTTCATTTGAACGTGCAGTTATAACATTTTATTTTAATGTAAACCGATCGCCTAATTTACTAATTTGGAACTGTATAATTACCCAACTTGATCCAATTTAAAAATCTATATATGTGATTAAAGTAATCTCCCCCACTTCTAATGTTAAACAATGTGAACTAGTACGCTCTCAATGAATGGATGTTTGAGTAAAATTTATTGTAAATATTTTATAGAAACATAGCATATAATCGCACTCAGTTATTCATCATGACCATACCAAATATTTCTATCTCTTCCGGACTTTATCGGTATTTCAAGTTTTGCGATGTTATACTTTTTTACATAGTTGTCATGAAGAAATCTTTCAAGATGTATATGTGATGCTATTTATAAATTGTTGAAATTCCCTTTAGATATAACAGTTTTTCAATAAATTATAATTAAATTAGTATCCGAAAATAATAGTTTAAATATTTATTATTTGTATAATGTGTTTAGTATGTTTATGAGTCCTAAGTGTAATGTGTGTTGTTCTTAAGCATTTCATATTTTGTATCCATATGTGAATAAAGTAAACAACCCAAACCATATTTTGTTGCAGACTTCACATACAGCATATTTGTTATGTGGCATGCAAATTTGGGAATCTTATACACTTCCGTAATTTTTTTTATTACACAATTTATTCGGGCATTTATATTAGCATTTATCAACTTCAACACAGGGTCCTGATCCTAGCTATAAATCTTGTGATGATATATACTATTAAGACTACTTAACACAAAAGTGAAATATCGGTTAACACGATATGCAGGCTGTACCTATATATTTGTTTGTTTCATGCAAAATAGTAGTTAAGATGCAGTGGTGAATTAACATACTGATGAATGTCAGGGACCTCGCTTCAGAGGAGGGCCTCATTTTGAACGAAAAATAAAAGTAAAAAATCTTTATGAAAAAAAAAAATCTTAAAGACTTTTAATAGTGAAGAAGGAAATAAGGACGAACTCGAAAATGAATCCCAAAAAAGTGGATATAAAGTGTTTGTATTCGTATTTATGTGGAGAAAACATAATTCAAGCATTTCCAAATGTTGAAATAGTACTTCATATTTATCTGTGTGTCATGATCTACAACGCTAGTGGGGAAAGGTCATTCTCTAAATTAAAAGTAATCAAAAACAACTTAAGAAGCGTAATGACTGAAAGAGGGTAAATCATGTGTCAATTCTTAGCATTGAAAACTACCTTGTTAAAACGTTAGATTCTGCATATATTATTGATACTTTCTTACAGCAAAAGCCAGAAAACGTCCAATTTAAAGTACCTTAAGAAGTTTTAACTCTTTTCTTAGTATTGTGCTGTAATATCAATATTTACCGCACAGTTTAACAAATAAAAATGTATAATATTTAAACACTTGTATTGTTTAATATTTTCATAAAATATTATTATTCTCATTTTAATTTAATTTCTGTTCAAACTTTAGGGTGCAAATATTTCAAGTATGTTAATTAGATGAAAAAAAAGCATAGCAGGATTTGTATAGAACGAGATTCAATGTATTTATTTTTAAGTACTTTTTTTTTCTAAACTGGCTTTTAGAGTGTGTGTGTATGTGGGGGGGGGGGGACTCTTCAGAAAAGGTTGCCGGGGCCACATTCTCCCATGATTCGCCACTGAAATGTTTGTTCTCTTTTATCCAGTGCCAAAGCACTTCTGCGTAACAGGCGGTTTGTACTTACTCGCATTTTATGTGTAAATCCCGGGAATCTTGAAAATAGTGACTATTCGATTTTGCAATTGTAAATCAATATTTGTGTAACAACATTTTGTCCATTACATCTGTAAGCAACATCTTAATGGCTAATATGTTATGTATATATTTATGTTAATTTTTTTACATAATTGGCTATAACTTTTACTGCAATTATTATTTTTTTTTCCGAGAAAAAAATGCCAAAAGAGTTGAAAGCACAGCTATTATATTTATATGATACTGGTATGTCAAAAAACTTTTGGCGAGTGATCACTGAGCTGAAATTTCTTACCCTGAATCATTCACTCATTATTAGCAGAATGTTATAGCATATTATGCAGCATTAGAATTAGATTTGTTATATTTTCATTTTGCTAGCTTGTTTGAATACAGAAGAAATCTATTTAGAAATATTTTTCAAGGTGCGTGGGTATTCAAGTTCAAGTCTGATATTTATTACCATGAATTTTTATCTACAGCTAGATACCATAATTTAAAAATATTCATTCTAATAGTTGAGTACAAGCAGTTTTGATGTGCTTTTTTTACCATGGGTTATAAAGTGATACTAATTCTAATAAGTGATATTCATTCATGATAATAAGTGATATTCATTCTAATAGTTGAGTACAAGCAGTTTTGATGTGCTTTTTTTTTTACCAAGTGTTATAAAGTCATACTAATTCTGATTTAATTTGTTACAGGAATTTAAAGTGTGTAGAGAGAACCCAATTCTATTTCTTGAAGGACTGAAAAATCTATAGCTGATGCACACATCCTCTGCTCTGATCCCTTAAGATTGTGAAGAAGTTAAGGTATGTTTTTGTCACATTAATTTCAGTGCTTAACATTTACTATTCCTAGTTAATATACTGTAAATTAGAAATTCCTTAATTGGTGATTAAAAAATGTAAAGTGGATGAATTTAAGTGAACGTTAGATGTTGCTATGCTGTTAAAAGTCAAATACTTGTATATAGAACTTTGTGGGGTAAACTGTTCCATATTTATAATATATGGTAAGTAAATTTTTATAATGACAAACGCATTTAACATATAAATACTATCTTGCTATAGTCATTTTAATTCATAATCTGCAATTTGAATCCTCGTGATTCGTTTATCAGTCTCTTGAACACACACATGTGGGTTAGTCATTTCATTTTCAAGGACTTTCCAATGATCGCTCGGAAACACCTGAACTGTGCATGCAAGCAGCTCACTGAGTAAAGAAATATTATCAAGAAATTAAATTTAGCATTTTTGAAATTAAAGTTTTGAAAATTAAAGTTTTCATTTTCATTACAATCATCATTCTGGTCGACTAAAATTTCTTAGAATAAATGCTAATTTTATTCTCTTATAAGCAAGTTAAACAATTTGAAATCAGCTGTAAAAGTTACTGGTTTTAGATTTAAATTGTATCTTGTGAAAATAGCCTGTTTCAAATTAAATTGTAACTATCGTGAAAAGGATCAAATTCAATTTAAACTACATTCATTGTAGGACCAATTTTAATCTGATTCATATATTGCACATGTAATACATAACCTATTTGTCTCAAAAAGTTACTGCTAGTTTGGAACACCACCACTATACATCAACATATCAAGTGCATTTATTGCCCACACAGAAGGTGTTTATTTAGGACATATGCAGGCTATGATGCCAAGTAGTAACACATATCACACAGTAGCAGGCACATATTTTTAATATGAATAAGCTGCATTTTAATATTTTCTTTGTTAGCACAGCCTATTCCACTGAATAGTGGGTGCATATATTTAATTTGCATAGGTCACATTTTATTTTTAGGTAATGTAGTATAGCAACTTATATCTAGATAAAATAGTGCTCACATATTATTTATTTATTATTTGCTCACATATTATTATTATTTGTTTATAAATATTATTATTATTTAATTATTGCTAAAACAGTGACTGTTATAGATAGCAATTTTTCATTTTTCATTTCATTAGTTTTTTAATTTGTAAACATTTAATGATTTTTTAAAATTATTTTAACTAATAAAAGAATTTAATATTCCAATATAAAATTACTTTTATATACTTTAATTTAGGAGTCAGAGTCGGTATATTTTTATTAACTCTGACTGCATCTCCCTGAGTGTTCCCAATGATTAGTTTGTAAACATATGATGAAAATATTGCATAAAAGGAAGAATTGCTAATAACCATTATATATATAGAAACATGACATGTGAAATATGCCATGCTAATTGGGATTAAGATTTAGCAACTTGTTGGCACTAAAGTTAAAGCTTCATATCATTCCAATATTTTAGAAGCATTTTCATTGTCCATGAAACATTATTTTTTGAAAATGTTTCATATAAGCTAAGATAGCAACACTATTTTTAATCTGCTTCTACTGCAAAAAAGTCATATTTGGTTGTAGAAAATTACATTTTTGTATAATTAGCTGACAGCCAGTGGTTACTTTTTTTTATCAGGTACTATTAACGATAGAACTGAAAGCCTCACTTTTATGATCAAAATCTACTGCTTTATGGTATACATTAATCCAAATGCATAAATTTCAAATATAATTTTAAAGTTTAAAAAAAAAGTTTTCTTAACAAAAAACAAAAAACAAAATGAAGAAATAAGTTGCCCATGAGTGGTTTATGTCAGGCCTTTGCTGATATTCTATTCATTTAATTTTGTAAAATAGTTAAAAATGAGAATTCTTTAAAACAATACATTTTATTTTTTACAGGTTTTTCTGAATTCAACTATGGACTAGAAAATTTAAAGAATGTTTGACTGGATCTAGTTTTGTTTAAACAAAATATTCATATTTGTTGAACATAATCTGTTATAAAATATTTTATTTCTTATATCTAAAAATTTTAGCTGTATTCTTCTGAAAAATAAACAAATTAAATTTATGTATTTGATTTTATTGTTAATTAGTATGTTTTGAATTTATCCATATGTGTGGGATTCAATGTTGGAACAAAAATATCTCAAAAACTGTTAGGCCTAGGAAGCTGAAATTTGGTAGGCACTCAGTTCTTACCCCAAAAGTTCATGTGAATACCTAAGAAATTTTCTCGAGGGAGTGTGCTACCTTTTGAGTTAGGTTTCTCTGTCGGCCCAAAAACATCTCAAATACCATAATGTATAGGAAGCTAAAATTTGGTAAGTATTTAGTTCTTACTCCAAAAGGGTGCATGAGTAATTATGATGCAAAGTTTTTTCGAGGGATGTGCTGGCCCCAATATATGTTCTGTCTGGTGAAAAATATTGAATAAGACAAGTCCATATTGACAAGTCCATATTGACTGTCCCCACCAGAGGAGCAATAATTTCCATGGAACATAGGGTCGAATTGCACTCTGAGAGGCAGAAAAGAGGCACGTCGAACCGCGTCGAGCATGCCGCAGTCAGCGCCTCGGACGTCATTGTGTACCTGCCTACGTAGTATCTCCTACGCCAGACACGAACGCAGTTACCATATGCAAATGTCCAGGGAGCAGAATCAGCATAACTGGCTCCTAGTAGGTTCCGACGATAGCTAATCAGAGCACACGTTGCCCTTTAAAAACCGGCACAACTTCAACACCTAGAGATTGGAGATTAAAGGCGCTTCGCGCCTGGTGCTCTTTTCTGGACGGACGAAACCCACTCTCCGCTGCAAGTTAGGCTCTCGCTCTGCTCGCTCGGGTTAGACCTCGTGTAGTACGGACGCTCGACCAGACCTCTTAGCCATTTTGTCACAGCGATCTCTCTCTCAGATCATTGCCTTTCCTGACTCTATCATGGAGTCCGGAACCTCGTTGATTCCGACAGACAGAGTACTTCCTGACGATGTTGCTGCCATGCTTGAAAGATTTCGTGCCGGAGACCTTCCTAGATTACCTCCTGACACCCCTGGCTCCATGCAGCAGTCTCAAGACCAATGCATGACATTCAAATTCCTGATGAATGAATGGAGACTCATCCAAGCCGGAGATCCTGAAAGGAGTATCCAGACTCTAAAGGGTATGTGTTACTCTCTCTTGAATTTTTTTGAGCTGCACCCCCTTGCAAATGAGCAAACCCCCTATTTTAACGAAATCAGGCACTTTGCTGAGAAAGAAAGTCTTCTAACCCAGGACTCAACTCCTGCTAATCCTGCCTTACTAGGCTTAAATTTAGATATTCTCAAAGCTAATAATCGTCTCGGGGATACTCCCCAAATCCTAAACCCTAATCTTAATGATGTAGACTCTAATAATGTATGGGATAATTCCCAAAAGTTAAACTCAAACTTAGCTCAATCTGATAAAGCACCTAATGCTCCATGGGAAAACTCCCAAACTCCTAAAAACAATTTAAACTCTACTCTTACCTTGGGAAACTCCCAAATAGCTGAAATTGCCAATTCAAATACTTTAAAACCAAATGATCCTAATATTGTTAATGTAAATGATTCTTCAGATGAAATGCAGGATATGGAAGGATTCTCTCAACCTCCCCCCAAAAAAACTTGCCGAAAGGCCACACTTATAACTTCCGCTGAGACAGCCACAACAACTCGCAACGCTTTCAATGCTTTAACAAATACAGAAGATCAGGATTACGAGGAAAATGCCTCCGCCAATAGGAACTCTTCCAATATGGACACCACTCCCGCACCTGACCACACCCCTGCTGCCTCGCAAAATCATGCTTCGGAAAACCCTTCATATGGATACGCTCCCCACCCTGAACCTTTTTATGTAAACAGCCCTAATAACTGGAGGGAATTAGTTAAAACTTTAAACTCAAAAACTACAAACCCAGTAAAAGCCCAACTAGCGGGCGAGTTTATAAAAATCTACCCCCTGTCAATAGAAGATTTTCGCATAGTACAAAGACACCTTGTAGAATCAAACATCGAATTTCACTCCATTAACCTAAAGGCCGACAGGCCGATTAAAATTTTATTAAAAGGTCTCCCCCAAATTCACAGATAGATGAAATTGCCCATGAGCTTAACTCACTAGGTTTCAGCACCCATCGCATATCACAACTCAAAGATTACCGCACCAAAGCCCCCCTACCCATCTTTCTGACCTACCTAAATCCCACTAAGGGATGGGAAAAAATCCGAGAAATCACCACCCTCCTTGATATGACAATCAAAATAACAGACTTTCAATCCCGCGCAGTTAAGATGTGCTACCGTTGCCAGCGGTACAACCATAGTAGTGACTGCTGCCGTCTTCCCCACAGATGTGTAAAGTGTTGAAGACCCAGACCGACCGGCTCGTCAGCAAGGACATGAGCAACCGATTAGTCGGCCGGGATGTGTAAAGTGTGGAGAAGGTCATCAATCTAGAGACTGTACTAAACCCATTACAACTCCCCCTAAATGTGCAAACTGCCTTGGCCCCCATACGGCAAATTACAGACTCTGCCCATCAAATCCGTACAACAAAGACGCTTACATCCCGGGACCTTATGTCCCCCCCCCGCAACTCGCAACCCGCAACTCGCGCCCCTGCACCGCAGCCTAAAGACTTCCCACCCTTCAGACCTACATCCCAAAAAATCATCCCCACTCAAAATGCTACTCCAAATCAGCCCACCCACATTTCAAACAAACAAATTCCTGCCCAACAAACCACCACCCCACCGCCCTCGACTAAAACCTTTGCCGAAATCACCTCAACCGCCACTGAGAAATCTACTCCCATTCCGGATAATCAAAACTCAAGACTAGCTAAATCTCTCGCGAAATACACTCCAAAAAAAACTCCCCTTACCGACCCAAATAACTTACCGCTGGCAAATCTTTCCATACATTCTTATATTACCCCCCCTCCCCCTGTTCCTGACACCATTCCACAAAAATCATCAAACCACTCTGAAAAACCAAAATCAAATCTTTCATCACATTTTACTGAGATCTTAAGCATTTTCACCGAAATCAAAAATATATTTCAAAGCTTTGACATCGATATGACGAAAATTAAAAAATTCATTGCCCAAATCCGCACTAGCTTCAATGAAAACTCAAACCCCCTAAATAAACTTTTTGCGATCCTCACTGCTCTTGAAGAAGTCTTTTGTCCTGTTTCTAACACCCATGATGAATAGTACACAACATACCCTTAGGATCCTCTTCTGGAATGCAAATGGACTTACTGGCAAAATCACAGAATTCCGCGACTTCATAAATTCGAACCCATTTGAAATCCTCCTAGTACAAGAAATAAAACCTGGCCGTCATCCTCCCTCCCTTAAAATTCCAAATTATAAACTCTACTCTGCCTACAGATATCAAAATGCCACCTCCCCCTCCCCATATGGAGGAGTCTCTATCTATGTCAAAAACAATATCCCCCATTACGAGCTGTCTTCCATCAATTCCAACTTAATAGAAAACAAACTTATAAAAGTCACCCTTCCAAACCACCCACCAATTGTTATTGGTTCTGTCTATGTCAAACACAGTGGCTCTGTCGATATTATCCCCGACCTTCAAAACATCCTAAACTCAAATCTCAGAACTATCCTAGCAGGCGATTTCAATGCCCACCACCCGTCTTGGAACTGCCGCCGCAGAACTCTTTTTGGCACTCAAATTCATAACTTCACCTCGACCAATAATATCCATATTGCCGTACCTACTAGCCCCACCCACTACTCTCTCTCGGCTGCCCCCTCCACCATTGATTTTGCCCTTTTAAAGAATATTCACTACCCTCACACCACGGACACCCTAAATGAACTAAGCTCCGACCACCTCCCTGTCCTTCTTTCCCTAAATTTAAATACCCTCCTCCCTGTTTCCAATCTCCCAACCTTCACCAACTGGAAAAACTTCAAAAAATCACTCAAAATGTCCACCCTTCTAAATCCTCAAATTAAAAGCCCGGCTGACCTTGATTCAGCTGTAAGTAACGTAACTCTTGAAATTCAACGGGCCCTTTCGGATGCTACATCCACCCGCCCTGCCCCCCGCTACAACACACTTCCACCCCACATTATTAGCCAAATTAAAACAAGAAACTTCACTCGCAGGCTATGGCAATCTACCAGAAACACCCAAATTAAAACCCACCTAAATTCATTAAACCGCAAACTTAGAGCGGACATCAAAATTTTCAAACAGCAAAGCTGGAAACATTTCATTGAATCCCTTTCCCCCGAAGACAGAACCATATGGAGAGAAATAAAGCGTGTTAAGAAACCTTTTGGCCAAATTCCCCCCCTCCGCTCCGCCACAGGAATGGCATTCTCAAACCTTCAAAAAGCCGACATACTTGCTAAAACCTACAAAAAACAGTTCAAACCCAATAATTCTACTAATAACACCCATTTTCAGGCCCAGATTACCCGCCAAGTTGAAAATTTCATGAGCCCCCCCTCCCCACTTTTGGACCGCATCACCCCTACCACCCCGTCTGAACTTTTCGATATCATTAAAAGCTTTAAAAACAAAAAAACACCCGGACTAGACAGAATCACTAATAAAGCCTTAAAATTTATCCCCCTAAATATCCTCTTTTACCTCGTACACATCATTAATGCCATACTTCTCTTACACCACTTTCCCGACCAATGGAAAACCGCGATTATCATACCTATTCTTAAACATGGCGGCGACCCCTCAAACCCCTCTGCCTACCGGCCCATTTCTTTGCTTTCCTCCCTTAGCAAACTGGCTGAACGAGTTATCCACAACCGCCTTTTTAAATTTATTGACTCCAACAATATTATTATTCCCGAGCAATTTGGTTTCCGCCCTGCCCATTCAACCACCCACCAGCTGTTGCGTGTTGTGGAATTTGTCTCTGACGCCTTCCACAACAAACAATCAGCTGGAGCCATTCTTCTCGACGTTGAGAAAGCCTTTGACCGTACGTGGCATAAAGGACTCATCTATAAACTCATCAAAATAAATGCCCCCCCTCCCCTTATTCAAATCATAAACTCATACCTCCAGCACCGTAATTTCCACGTACGGATCCTAAACACCCTTTCTTCTAAAAATCCTATCAAAGCAGGTGTCCCTCAAGGCTCTATTCTTGCCCCCCTTCTTTTTAATATTTTCGTTAATGATACCCCCCGCGCACCCCACTCCACCGTATGTACGCAGATGATACATGTATCATCTCCGCACATCGGAACGTTAATTATCTACATGCTAACCTCCAAAATCATATAGACCTACTTGAGACCTACTACAACCAATGGAAGATAAAAATTAACCCCGTCAAATCGCAGGCCATCTTTTTCTCTTGGAAAAGATTCCCACCCCCTCCAATTGAAATCCACGATCAGCCAGTCTGCTTCGGCCGTTCTGCAAAATATTTAGGAGTGCACCTTGACAGCCGCCTCACCTTTAATGATCACATCAGCCATGTCACCAAAAAAGCCAAAAAACTTGCCGGCGCCATGAACCACCTCCTCTATTCAAAACATTTAGACCTCAAAAATAAAATCCTTCTTTTTAAAACTATTATCATCCCCCTCCTACTCTACGCATGCCCTGTCTGGGGCTTTGCCAGTAAGTCCAGTCTGAACAATATCCAAATTGAACAAAACCGCATACTTAGAACCATCAGAAGAGCTCCAAGGTATCTGCGAAACGACGTAATAAGAAATGACTTTAATATTCCAACAATCAAACAAACCATCAAGAATATCTCTTCAAACTTTTTTCAAAACGTTCCTACCATCCAAAATGAGTTACTATTTACAATAACTGATTACGACCCTCGTCGGCAAAGAAAGCGTCCGCGAGCTGTCCTCTTCGAACCCCCTTAGGCAGTATAATTCCTTATGCCTTCCATTTCCTGCCCCTTAGTGTATCTGAACCTTTTAAAATTAAAATTTTTTTTTTATTAATTTTAAATATTTATTAAACGGGAGCTTTAAATCTAGCACTGTATCTTAATCCTTGTTCGCTCCTGCTCTCTTCCCCTTTTTCTTGCCGCCACTCTCACATAGTTGGCAGCACTAGCTTTGCTCCTCTTTGCATTTTTCTCATACCTGTGCAGCTCATGAATTTCAAGAATATCATACAAGAGTATATCATGCCGGAGGTTTAGGTCTTATCGACTCGGTACTCCACTCAACAACCCACATTGCGTACGGACGGACGCTGCAAGTTATTCCCGTGATAACATCGTCCGACACGTTGCGTGAATGCTATGGCGGAGTCCTACGAGAAATTGGCCGACATACACCTCACATACGGTGAAGCCAAAGGGAATGGACGCCCAGCACGAAGATTGTACGAGCAGCAGTTTCCAACGTGTCGTATTCCCAGTCATCCAAAATTTGCCAGTGTTGATGCGAGACGACTGCGAAAAACCGGGTCGTTCGCTATCGCTAACAGCAATGCAGGACGTTCGCGAATTGCACGAACGCCTGAACTGTAAGAGCGAGTCCTGACGAGATTTGCAGCAGCTCCGTACACCAGCACGTGAGCGGTGGCAGACGAAATGGGTGTTTCTCAGAAAGTGGTGTTGAGACCCAGACCGTCCGACCTACCAGAAAGGTGTAAGGTAACTGTTTGGACGGCTGGGAAGTCAGAAAGTGGTGTGGCGTATTTTACACGAGGAACGCATGCACCCCTACCAGGTGCAACAGGTGCAATCTTTGCACCCAGATGATTATTCCCGCCAGGCAGCCTTAGTGCAGTGGATGCTCGGTATGAGGAATACCGAACCACGATTGCCTGCATTAGTTTTATTTAGCGATGAGGCAACGTTCAGCAGAGAAGGCATTTTCAACATGCACAATCGACACGTGTGGTCTGCCTGTAATCCCCACTGCACAAGCCATCGTAAATACCAGCACCGATTTACCGTGGACATTTGGACAGTTATCCTTGGTGATTACCTGGTCGGTCCGTTCATCCTTCCAGACCGTTTGTCCGGCGCAACATTCTTTTTGGAACACGTGCTGCCCAGTTTATTGCAGGCCGTTCCGCTCCCCATCCAGAGCGACATGTGGTTTATGACCGATGGAGCCCCGGCACACTTTTCCATCACGGTCCGGAACTTCTTGAATGCTACATATCCCGCACGCTGGATCGGACGTGGCGGACCTGCGGCGTGGCCTCCTCGCTCACCAGACCTCAACCCACTGGACTTTTTTCTTCTGGGGTCACACGAAATTTTTAATGTACCAGACGCCTGTGGACTCGGCGGAAGACCTCGTCGCGCGCATCATTGTTGCCGCAGACTACATTAACACAACACCCAGAATCCTCGAGAGGTAGCGTCAGTCATTCCTTCGCCGGTGTGAACGGTGCAACGACACGCGTGGTCGCCACTTTGAGCACTTGCTGTGAGTTAGTCGCTGCACAAAAAATCTGTTTGTGCGACGTTTGGTATCGTTCATTCGCTTTCCCAACACTGGTGTACGTGCAGGTTCGTATTCTAATTTTACTCTTTTCTGCCTCTGTGAGTTCAATGCGACCCTATGTTCCGTGGTAATTATTGCTCGTCTGGTGGGGTACTATCACCCCTCTGCTTTTGTAAAAACAATTCCGACTCACCCTGCATAATGCAATGAATTTACTCTTTTAACGGTGAAAAACTGATGAAAAAATCCACGGCACAGTGTTTCTAACGTTAAATTGTATATTTGGTAAACATTAATTTAACGTTAAATGGTATATTTGGGTTTTAAATTGTATTTTAAATTCATTAATTAGGCGTCATTATTATTGACTTAGCATCATTTTTATAATTTTGAGATATCTTCGTCAATGTGGGGCTAAATATCGCCAAATTACCGATATTTAGAAGAACATATCTTATATAATAAAAGGTATGCCCATCAAATGACGCAATTAAAAATTTGAAAAACATTGCATCGCTTTTGGCGTCATTTTTATCAATTTGGCAATGTATTTATTAATTTGATAACATTTTTATCAATTTGGCAACAGTTTCGCCAATTTAGCGATATTTTTATCCATTTGCTAATGTTGTATCAATTTGATAACATTTTATCAATTTGGCAACAACTTCGCCAATCTGAAAATATTTTTAAAAAGTCGTCAAGTTAGCGATATGCCGCCAAAATTAGTAGCCGGATTTCCGCCAAGCGTTACAGACGAAGAAATAGGTTATTCTTATGTTTATTCCAAAATAATGAATTTTTATCAATCAGTTGTCATTTTCATTGATTTAGAATCATTCGTATAAAGTTGGCAATATATTTATCAATTTGGCGACATTTAAAAACTTTTCATGTTGGCGATATTCCGCTAAAATTCGTCGCCAAAACTTTGTCAGGCATTATGGTTGGAGAAATCGGTTATTCTTTAAGTAGATAAACGACTAATTCGAATAAAAATCTATTATCCCAAGTATAGTCTCTTATGGTAGATTTTTATATTATTTCAAAGATATTGAATTTTTATCAATTAGCCTTCATTTTCATTGATTTAACGCCATTTTTATCAATTTGACGATATTTTCGTCAATTTGACTACATTTAAATAACTGAAGTTGGCAATCTTCCGCCAAATTCGTAGCCAGAGTTTTGCCAAGCATTGTGGATGCAGAAATAGGTTATTCTTATAGTAGATAAACAACTAATGGCGTCAAATTAGAATGCTATTACCCAAAGTGGTGTCTTCGCTCGTGAATGGAATGAGCTATATCTACGAAAATGGGGATAATGAATGAGAGCATAATTTTACATATGCAAAGTGAAAATATTTCACAATAGTTAATAATGATGAATTTTATGTGATTTTTTGACAAATTTATTTGAAAAATGTGCAATATCTCGAGAACGGTTCATGTTACCGTTCTAAAGTTCATGTCAATCATTTTCTAATGGAAAATTGCATGAAGAATAATTATTTACGTAACTTTATTAAATGTTTCAATTTTTGATTAATTTTTCAAAATTGCATTTCAAAATTTAGGTGGGTTCTGAACATTCGATTGCGTGTAAAAACAATAGGCTTCTAGCATTTACTGTTTGTGATTTTTGTACCACATTTTGTTAGAATCGCTTCATTCGTTCGGGAGCTATCGTCTCCGCACACACACACACACACACACATACAAACACACACGCACACGTACTTACACACACACACACACACATACACACACACACACACACACACATGCACACACATCACCACAAAAACGTCTGATTCATTTCAGAGATGCTTCAAAAATGTTCTCCCTTCGAAAACTCGAATTCGAATTTTTTCCCCGTCACAATATTTTACTTATACATTATACTATGTATATAAGGAAAGTAACGATGAATTTATAGTTCTTTCATAGGTCTGCAAGTGCATATAATCGGATTCTAGATCGAACTCTTAGTTTTCGAAGAAGAGTGGTTATAATTTCGATATTTTATTATTTTAACCTAGGTTTCCAATGAGGGGGGGGGGGGGGGGAGTTGTAGTTTTAAAATGCCATGAATGTTGCCGCTCAGTGCGTTCAACCTTGGTGATATATTGGTGGGCATCAAAGACGATATATTTTGTTTTGTTTAACAGTAAATAAGAAGGTGAATGGAATTGGGGATTCTTAAAATATTTGACGATTGAAGAGGTTTTAGCAGGATTTTATTTTTTTTTTCAACCCGGGTTCAATCCAAAACTAATTGGGTGATATTATTCATTTATATTCCCATAGGTCACACTTTTCAACTATGCTGTAAATTGTTAAAAATGAAAAAAATATTCTTGAATCGTTTTGTAAATGTATACATTTTTATCACTATAAATACTTATTTAAAAAAAATAACAATAAATATAAAAAAATTAGGTTCAGAATATAGAGTTCATCTCATTAAAACATGCTACAAAATGATATATCAAAATACTAAAGTTATATTTGCTCTTATCATAAATATACCCTAACATTATTAAAACCATTGTATTTTCGCTTCTGACACTCAAAATTGCATAAAAGTTACAACTTTCAATTCAAAACACTATTCTCTAGTTTTTCAAAATAAAATCGTAAAATCGTTTCCTATGCTCTCGTTGCAGCATTTAGCTGAGCAAAATTCTGTATAAATCATAATCTATCTAAAAATTATGTTAAAAACATTAACATTTTAATTTCATATTCAGTTAAAAGAATCGGTTACAAAAGTGGACAGTTCATTTTCGTCTTTCCTTTTCCGAATAGGAATTTGAATCGAAATCATCGATTTAAAACAGATTATCCAAAGAAAACTTTTCCCTTACTGTCAATCATCCCTAGTTACTTAATAAAGCATATGTTTTTTGTCCTTTACCTCAAAAGATGGCAGCACTATTCACATTAAGAGGACTCTACATAAGATATCTGAAATAAGTGAAGATACCTTTGGCGCAGGTTAGAGTTTTATTTGCTCTTAACAGAAATATACCCCAAGAGTAATAAAATTATTATATATATCCTCTTCTAAAATTCCATATTGCATGAAAGTTACATGTTTCGAATCCGAAGACAATTTTTTTTTTCCACAATAAAATTGAAAGTGTAATATTGAAAGTAAAAAATTGAAAGTATCTTACTTCTCTTGCTGATTTAAAGTTTTCGCTCTCGTTTCTGCATTTAGCTGCTCAAAATTTTGTTATAAGTCATAATCCTGTTTACAATCATATTAGAAATATTAAAACTTCATTCTCATATTCAGTTAAACAATTAGGTTTATTACAGTTTACAATTCATTTACTTCTTTCTTTCTCTGTATAGGATTTCGAATCGAAATCATTAGTTTGGAACAACAGATTTTCTGACGAGTATTTTGTATTTTTTACTCACAGTCATTTATTTCCAGCTACTTGTAGAAAATATGTGTCCTTTGTAGTTTATATTAATAGATGACAGCACTATTCACATAATATATTGGAAATAGTTGATTTTCTGGGTTTCGGATGACGCAGGCTAGTCAAGTGGTTACTTCGTAAGCAAAATTTGATACTTGAAATCTACTCGACCGCTGACGCAATCCTGTGTTTTGTTAATATACATTAGTTATACATTTATACATATATACATTTGTTAATATACATTAGTTATACATTTATACATATATACATTTGTTAATATACATTGTTTCACTTTAATTATTCTCTCAAAAAATAACGGAACATAATTTTAGATATCAAATTATTGCAGTAAATAGCAAATGTTACTATGAGGTGCAGTCTGCGAGTTCGAATCGGACTCTTGGAATAATAAAACAAAATATGTATTGTGTTCTGGTGTTTAATATAAACATAGTAAAGATATGCTTTAAGTAATTTTCTTAATAACTATATTATGCAAAATGAAATGTACAAAGTAAACGTTTAAAAGAAAAATCGCATAGAGATGAGATGCCTGGGCAATATTATTAATAGATGGGGGAAAAAAATAAAATGATAATTCTAATAATAAAAATAATAATAATGATAAATTCTTGAGAAATGGACTACTGGTTTTTCGTCAAACTTACGAATCTAAGATAAGCACGTTTTAAATGTGAAGTTTGTATTTTGATAAAGTACACATAGATGGAGTACATATTAAGTCAGCGCATACAGTTTTGATAAATACACATAAAGTCAGCGTGGAATAGACAATATTTTTTGATTTTTTTTTTTTATCTTTGGTCATTTTAAAATTTTTTTCCCCTTTCTGACACAAGGTTACTAATAAATAGAAGTAATGGATATTTAGCCAACGTCGAATTGTGAATAGCGACGTATTATATATTCACATATAAATTACTAGATGGCAGTGCAGTCGATACAGTATTGTTTAATTCATGTTTTCTTGTTTTGACACTTAAAGGTTTTTAGAGTTTTAAAAAGATTCGAATTGGGCAGTCAAGTAGTTAAATTTGTTTGCAAATTAGATACTCAACACACCCAGACCACTGGCTCTACCCTACGTTTTTGCTTTGACGAGTTCGTGAGTTAACAATATATAATTACATTGCTTTTCTTTTTCGAAAGTGTATTCAACGTTTCGTATTTTGATATAAATATCAGTTCACAGCACAGATTATGTCTTCAAATATAATAAAATATACTGTTCCCTTGGATATTTAGAAAATATTGAAAAAAGAAACGATATTTGCAAACTACTCGACCATTGACGAAATCCCGTGTTTTGCTAATACACATTAATATGTTTCAATTTTATAATTCTCTCAAAACATAACGGAACATAATTTTAGATATCAAATTATTGCAGTAAATAACACATGTTACAATGACGAAGTCATCGATTTAAAACAGATTATCCAAAGAGATACAATTTCACTCACTGTCAATCATCCCTAGTCACGTAATTAAAGATATGTTTTTTGTTGTTTATATCAAAAGATAAGGGATTCTACATAAGATATCTGAAACAAGCAAATTTACCGTTGGCGCATTCTAGAGTTTTATTCGCTCTTAACGCAAATATACCCCCACAGTAATAAAATTATTATATATCCGCTCCTAAAATTCCAAATTGCATAAAAGATACATGTCTCGATTCAGAAGACAATATATTTTCTTACCAAAATAAAATTTAAAAATAGAAAATTCGAAATTATTTTACTTTTCTTGCTGATTTAATGTTTTCGCTCTCGTTTCTGCATTTAGCTGCTCAAAATTTTGTTATAAGTCATAATCCCGTTTACAATCATATTAGAAATATTGAAACTTCATTTTCATATTCAGTTAAAAAATTAGGTTTATAACAGTTTACAATTCATTTACCTCTTTCTTTCTCTGTATAGGATTTCGAATCGAAATCATTAGTTTAGAACAACAGATTATCTGAAGAGTATTTTGTATTTTTTACTCACAGTCATTTATTTCCAGCTACTTGGAGAAAATACGTGTCCTTTGCAGTTTATATCAATAGATGGCAGCACTATTCACATAATATACTGGAAATAGTTGATTTTTAGGAAAGATATCTTAAAATAACGAACATTCGGATGGCGCAGGCTAGTCAAGTGGTTACTTCGTAAGCAAAATTTGATACTTGCAATCTACTCGACCGCTGACGCAATCCTGTGTTTTGATAATATACATTAAAATGTTTCACTTTAATTATTCTCTCAAAAAATAACGGAACATAATTTTAGATATCAAATTTTTGCCGTAAATAGCAAATGTTACTATGACGTGCTGAGGTGCAGTCTGCGAGTTCGAATCGGACTCTTGGAATAATAAAACAAAATATGTATTTTGTTCTGGTGTTTAATATAAACGTAGTAAAGATATGCTTTAAGTAATTTTCTCAATATCTATATTATGCAAAATGAAATGTACTACGTAAACGTTTAAAAGAAAAATCGCATTGAGATGAGATGCCTGGGCAATATTATAAATAGATGGGGGAAAAAATAAAATGATAATTCTAATAATAATAATAATGATAAATTCTTCAGAAATGGACTACTGATTTTTAGTCAAACTTACGAATCTAAGACAAGCACGTTTTAAATGTGAAGTTTGTATTTTGATAAAGTACACATAGATGGAGTACACATAAAGTCAGCGTGGAATAGACAACATTTTTTGATTTTTTTTTATCTTTATCCATTTTAAAATTTTTTTCTCCTTTCTGACACCAGGGTACTAATAGATAGAAGTAATGGATATTTAGCCAACGTCGAATTGTGAATAGCGACGTATTATATACTCACATATAAATTACTAGATGGCAGTACAGTCGATACAGTATTGTTTAATTCATGTTTTCTTGTTTTGACACTTAGGTTTTTTAGAGATTTAAAAGATTCGAGTTGGGCAGTCAAGTAGTTAATTTTGTTTGCAAATTAGATACTCAACACACCCAGACAACTGGCGACCCTACGTTTTTGCTTTGACGAGTTCGCGAGTTAACAATATATAATTACATTGCTTTTCTTTTTAGAAAGTGTATTCAACGTTTTGTATTTTGATACAAATATCAGTTCACAGCACAGACTATGTCTTCAAATATAATAAAATATACTGTTCCGTTGGATATTTCGAAAATATTGAAAAAAAAAACGATATTTGTAAGCTACTCGACCACTGACGAAATCCCGTGTTTTGTTAATACACATTAATATGTTTTAATTTTATAATTCTCTCAAAAAATAACGGAACATAATTTTAGATATCAAATTATTGCAGTAAATAACAAATGTTACAATGACGAAGTCATCGATTTAAAACAGAGTATCCAAAGAGAATTTTTCACTCACTGTCAATCATCCCTAGTCACTTAATAAAAGATATGTTTTTTGTTGTTTATATCAAAAGATAGCAGCACTACTCATGTTAAGGGATTCTACATAAGATATCTGAAACAAGCAAATTTACCGTTGGCGCACGATAGAGTTTTATTCGCTCTTAACGTAAATAGACCCCACAGTAATAAAATTATTATATATCCGCTCCTAAAATTCCAAATTGCATAAAAGATACATGTCTCGATTCAGAAGACAATATTTTTTTTTTCCAAAATAAAATTTAAAAATAGAAAATTTGAAAGTATTTTACTTTTCTTGCTGATTTAAAGTTTTTCGCTCTCGTCTCTGCAGTAAGCTTATCAAAATTCTGTTATAAGTCGTAATCCTGTTTGCAATCACATTAGAAATATTAAAACTTCATTTTCATATTCAGTTAAGAAATTAGGTTTATAAGAGTTCAGAATATATTTACTTCTTTCTTTCTCTGTATAGGATTTCAAATTGAAATCATTGGTTTGGAACAACTAATTACCTGAAGAGTATTTTCAATCTTTTACTCACAGTCATTTATTTATTCCCAGCCACTTGGAGAAAATACCTTTTGAGCGTGCTTTACCTGAACTGCGTTTGGCGACAACGCAAATTGATATGATTTGGGCTGTCTACCGGAGCTACAATGCTCTGGCTAGATAAGCCAAAAACCCCATCTTCCTTCTTGGCTGTCGCCATGTTCTCTCTTTCGGCATCCCATACCTTGCAGTCTCTCAAGGTCGGCTTCTGGAATGCCAATGGAGTGCGTCCAAAGCTGCCTGAGTTGCGTGATTATGTTATAGATGAAAACTATGATATTTTTATGGTGAATGAGACCCACCTGACCCCCCCCGCCTCCCCAGCAATCTGTAATTATACAGGTTACTTCTCGTATAGAACGAGAGCTGGGGCGGCGCGGAGGAATGTCAAAGGCGGCACTGCACTCTATGTTAAAAACAACATTCCTCACCATAGGTTAAGTGTCCCGGCCTTCACGAAGCTTGAGGCCACAGCTATCAAAGTCACTATTCCAAATTTAGTCCCGATTGCACTTGCTTCAGTGTATATCCCTCCTGATAATGGTTCTAGATTATGTACTTCGGAGCTTGAAGCACTTTTAGGACTGAGCAGTAACATTATCATCGCTGGTGACCTAAATTCTCGCCATGTTTCCTGGGACATAGCTTCGAATGGAAAAGGCAGAGATCTAAAACGATTGGCTCAGTGCGCCAACTTCAGGATCGTAGCTCCGCCCACTCCCACTCACTTCGGTACTGGAAGGATCCCCTCAGTTCTTGATCTGGCTCTCTTCAGGAATATTCCTTTTAATCACACGATCAGAGTCGATAATAAATTGACGTCTGATCACCTTCCAGTATTACTTACCCTTAACTTTGATAAAATCTCTTTAGAACATCCGGTGGAGCTACATACAAATTGGGACGATTTTCGTCACCACCTTAATAATTCTAGTACTGCCCCCCCCCTCAAAATTACCAGCACGGACGATATTGATAATAGCGTCCAAGATCTTAATCACTTACTGCTAGAGGCTTATGCTGCTGCCTCGAAACCAAATCGTTCACGTATTAACTATCACTCGCTACCGAGTGATATCAAAGCCAAAATTAAGCAGCGTAACAGGTTGCGGAGACTTTGGCAGCGCAGTAGATACCCACCATTCCAAGCGCAACTCCGCCAACTTCATAACGAGGTCAAGACTATGATTCAAACCCACACCCAGCAACGCTGGCGTACTCACCTTGAGGGACTCTCACCCAAAAATCACAGTCTCTGGCGAACAGCTAAAAACATGAGAACCACGAAAACAACAATTCCGCCCATTAACGGCTTACATGCTCTCGCCCAGACTGCGGAGGAAAAAGCTAATGCCATTGCAGATAGCTTGGAACTCCAATTCACACCACACGAAGACCCAAACTTCAGCCAACTTCATACAAGCACTTTACACGACTTCCAACAGACCAATCAGAACGCTCTAAATGTACAAGTACCAAACGACCTCGAAACTATACACTTGGCTGAAGTTCACAACATTATACGGAGCTTCAAAGCAAAGAAATCACCCGGCTCTGATAAGATCAGCAATAGAATGCTGAAAAACCTTCCTCTTCATTTTGAGTGCTGGCTCACCGTGCTACTCAACCACATGTTGGAACTTCGCTACTTTCCCCAGAGTTGGAAAACTGCTGACGTAGTCCCTCTCTTCAAAAATGGTCAAAATCCTAATTCTGCTGATAGTTACAGACCAATCAGCCTTCTATCTAGCCTTTCCAAAATTTTCGAGTTAGTGTTGCTTAGACGTTTGACTAGTTTCTGCAGATCGAAAAATATTTTAATTCCTGAACAGCACGGCTTTCGATCTGATTATTCCACGCATTCCCAACTCATGCGTGTAGTAGAAACTATTCACAAAAACTCTACCAACAAGCAGTATACCAGCATAGTGTTTTTCGATATCAGTAAAGCTTTTGACAAAGCCTTCATTCCGGGTCTGCTTACCAAGCTGGTCCGACTTGGTATTTCGACACAACTTTTGGCTCTCATCAACTCGTATCTTGCTAATCGTTCTTTCCGCGTACGAGTTGAACATTCATACTCTTCTCTTCGGCCAATCAGAGCCGGGGTCCCTCAGGGCGGAAATTTAAGCCCACTTCTTTTTAATATATATATCAATGATATACCAAAGAACCCTTACATTAAGCTGGCCATCTTTGCAGATGACACAGCCCTGATGTCTAGAAGCTCCAAACCACACCACACTATTAACACACTCCAAAAATACATAAAGAATAGTCTTGAGCACTGGCTCGCGACCTGGAGAATCAAAATCAATCCGACCAAAAGTGCAGTCGTCATTTTTCGTCCAAACTACCGAGAACTTAGTAATTTCTCCCTTAAAATTTTTAATGATCCGATCCCCTTCTCACAGTCTGCAAAGTATTTGGGAGTCATTTTGGACTCCAAATTACTTTTCGCTGAGCACATCTCTAAGAAAATTGTATCTGCTAACAAGACATTTGTAGCCCTCCTCCCACTTCTCGGTAGAAAGTCTCACTTGTCCCTTTACAACAAACTACTCATCTATAAACAAATCATCGCACCTGCTTTTTTGTATGCCAGCTCTGTCTGGGGTTCGGCTGCAAAAACGCACATTGAGAAACTGCAAGTGTTCCAAAACAAGGTGTTGCGCTGCATTGTCAATGCGCCCTGGTACATCCAGAACGAGGTGATCCATCATGACCTCAAAGTCCCACACGTTACTGGGCAAATTAGGAAAACGGCTCAAAATTTTTTCAGGAAGAATACTAGAAAACCCTGTCTGAGAGGTGTCGATAATAGCTACGACACTTCCACAACCTCCTACCTTGGAAAAAGAAGGCCTAGACACCTTCTTTCCGGGCCTACGGCGCCCCCGTGGAAGCGCCCCAGATATTCTACACCCCAGACAGGTGTTTCCTAACCCTGTTCGCCGGACGGCGCTGAGGGCGCACTTTTTCACTCTGGAGCTGCCCCGGCAGACGCAGAGTGGAGCGGAGCGCTCTGATTCGTCCTCCCCGGCGAGCCCTCAATCCACATTTCTACTCTGCCTTGCTCGCGAATTCAATGCCAGCCCGGTCCTTTCACGTGCAAGCCAGTGCTTGCATCGCATAGCACATAAACTACTCTGAAAGCATTGTATCTTAAATTATAAACTTACTTGTATAAATTTACTTGTATAAATCGTCTTTAAATATTTTGAATTGTAAATTTAAACTTAGTGTGTCCCTGAAAAGGGCCTTTCTTTTTCACAACTGTGACGGAACATCGTTGATAGGAAATTTTACTGCGTTATTATTCATTACTTAATACCTGCCTTTAATTCTTACTCGTATAATCTCTAACTTATAAATATTTAGAATAACTTATAAATTATTATATAAATTATAAATTTTTACATAAATTATTACCTAACTTTAAAATATAAACTCACTGCATCTCAGCCCCCTTTTAACTGGCCCTGCACTCTGCAGCTTTCTATTGGCCGCCTGCATAGGCCCCGCCCTCCCCTTCTCTTACAGCTACCACAGCTCAGTACTCAGTCTAGTCTTTCATCACCTACCAAGACGAGGATGGCACAACATCGCCATCAGTGAACCACATCGACAATATAACCAGAGAACTCTTATACAGCACCTCACCCAGTGAAAGAGTGCACTAATGAACCATCGTATATTGCTAAACTACTAACAGTGGACACTTACAAATTCTGATGTGGGCGTAAGGGACTTCGTCCCAAGGAAGCCCGTAAGCAAGCGTCTTGGTCTTGGAGAAAATACATGTTTTTCTTGTTTATATCAACAGATGGCACCACTATACATATAATATATTTGGAATGTAGTAGATTTTAAGGAAAGATATCTTAAAATAATATACTTGCGGATGACACAGGCTAGTCAAAGTGGTTACTTCGTAAGCGAAATTGTATATTGCAATCTCCTCGACCACTGACGCAATCTTGTGTTTTGTTAATTCACATTAATATGTTTCAATTTTATAATTCTCTCAAAAAATAACGGAACATAATTTTAGATATCAAATTATTGCAGTAAATAACAAATGTTACAATGACGAGCTGAGGCGCAGTCTGCGAGTTCGTATCGGACTCTCGGAATAATAAAACAAAATATGTATTTTGTTCTGGTCATTATTATAAGCGTAGTGAAGATATGCTTTAAGTAATTTTCTCAATAACTATATTATGCAAAATGAAATGTACAATGTACACGTTTAAAAGAAAAATCGCATTGAGATGCCATGCCTTTGCAATATTATTAATAGATGGGGGGGGGGGGGGCAATGAAGAATGATAATTATAATAATAATAATAATAATAATAATGATAAATTCTTCAGAAATGGACTACCGATTTTTCGTCAAACTTGCGAATCAAAGATAAGCACGTTTTAAATGTGAAGTTTGTATTTTGATAAAGTACACATAGATGAACACATAAAGTCAGCGCATACCGTTTTGACAAATATACATAAGTCAGCGTGGAATAGACAATATTTTTTGATTATTTTTTTTATCATTGATCATTTTTTTCCCCCTTTCTGGCACAAGGTTACTAATAGATAGAAGTTATGGATATTTAGCCAATGTCGAATTGTGAATGTCGACGTATTATTATTCACATATAAATTACTAGATGGCAGCATAGTCGATACAGTATTGTTCAATTCCTGTTTTCATGTTTTGTCATTTGAAGGTTTTCAGAGTTTTGAAAAGATGCGAGTAACGCAGTTTTTGCCAAATAGTTAATTTTGTTTGCAAATTAAATACTCAACACACCCAGATCACTGGCGCGACCCTACGTGTTTGCTTTGACGAGTTCGCGAGTTAACAATATATATTTACATTGCTTTTCTTTTTCGAAAGTGAATTCAACGTTTTGTATTTTGATACAAATATCAGTTCATAGCACGTACTACGTCTTCAAATATAATAAAATATACTGTACAGTTGAATATTTAGAAAATCTTTATAAAAAAAAAATAAAATAAAAAAATAAAACCTTTGTTATTGAAACTTTCAACATCCATATTAACTGTAACAAGAATTTTTAAAGGAGACAGACAACACATGAGAAGCAGGGGCAGTTTTAGGAAACTAGGGAACCCCATTTGCAACCCCCATTACTTTAGAGATAACAGTTCTCAAGATATTTTATATGTTTCGTATTTTTGCAATGTCGCCGTCCAGAAACCAAATGAGAACAAAAATTGAAGTAAAATTGTGAATTCAGTATAATTTCAAATAGTGTCCATGTTATTTTGAGCAATGTCACTTAATTTGATGAATTATGGAAGAAAGAAAGAGATAATGAATTGAGTCTGTATTGATAATCATGTGCCACGTTAGATTTATACTTCCTCATACGTAGTATTGAGAAATTATTGTTTAACGAAAATTTTTGATTTCGAGATTTTGATGCCAATATTAAGACCTCTTGAATACGTTTCGACATTTTTGAAGTGATGTCCGTCTGTCTGCCTAATGTCTGTAGTTGATTTATTTGTACACGACAGCAACCACAAATATTAATGGATTTTTACGAAACTTTATATCCGGCTTTATTACCAAAATATCCAGAGTTAGAAAGATTTTTTTTTTAATTTGAGCGTAAAAAAATTTTATTCGAAATTTTATATTTTTTTAACATCACAGCATAGGATAAAATTTGACATAATCATGCATAAAAGGGTTTATTTATGACTGAATGATCAGTCATAATAATCAATAATAGTTTCAATCGTTGTTGCGAAAAATGCCCGCGAAACATTTTTTCTTGTTCATAACGGGGCAAGTTAGGGGGCCATGCATTGTCAAGTATGGTATTAACCTAAAGTTTTTTTTCAAACCCTTTCAAGTGAATAATAACACGCTATAGTTGTAATGATTTGAAAGTACGATACCGTTTTTCAAATCTTTTCTTGTAAAATTTGAAAAGAAAAAGGAATTCTTGTATGTGAAAGTCGAGTTGAGCCACACCACAGTTAATTTTAAATGGAGTTTACAAAATTGAATAATGTATTTTAATGTACTATGTTTTAACTTATTTCCTGCTTGTGCGTACGTTAATACCATTATAAAAAAATAGGTACATCTTATAAATCCATAAGGGGAAAGCATGGTGCT